>CM067373.1:67718133-67920633 GCA_034401795.1 Chaetoderma sp. LZ-2023a
CTTTTTTGGTAGCACGATCAAAGGATCGTGTGGAAATCCATCGTACCCAAAAATATATTGACTGAAAAAGAACATTAAACGAAGAAGAACTCAATAGAAAACAATTATCGTATCAGTCACATGTATAAATAAGTAATAAATATTTGCAGTTCAATTATATAATTTCTTAAAAATTCTATGCATCATCTAGCTAGGCTATGTCTTAACCCTTTCAACACGAAATGCAATCACACCAAAATACTTTAATTTAAAAAAAATTCTGCTATGTATTTTCAAACCAACCCGACTTAGAGCTGTTGCTGCGTAGACAACAACATATACCTGTCAAATTCGTTTCAAATTACACAACAGCTTTCTTGTACCGATGTTTGAAATTAATATTATGTGAACCGAGGGTTCAAAGGGTTAACAAACATTTCCATGAGACATTTTATAAAATCATATATTACATCATCAAAAATTCCTGCCATTAAGCGCAACAGCATACGTTCAGAAATCACACTTATTTGAGAATTAGTGCACTGAAATTTAGACTCAAAATTTCTTTGTATTCATATGACGGCAATGTATATGTGAAAAACAAATTTGCCACAAGCTTGTTGCTGTCCATAAGAGCAATACCGCCTCCAAAACCCGCGTCTGCCATTGTTCTACTGACTCTACTGTAGTAATAAATATTGACAGCAGTGTAATTAATGTCATAACATAAACACACGGTTCAAGCGTCAGCTTATAAGTATTAAGAACAAACCAATTAAGGCCCACAGGATGATTTATAAAAAGGCAAATACTAGAATATCTGCAATGTGTTTAGCGACACGGTAATATTGCATAGTGTGGTAAATGTGAGTTGAAAAATAACAAATCACTTTACTTGCACGATCGTTTTCCAGAATTAACCCGGAACAAACACGCTTATTGTGTATTTGGCTATGTTTACAAACATTGTTAGTATAAAGAGGCTCAAATGAATGTTTAAATATTTTATGGGATTATAAATTTACTTGCAAATGGATTTTCGAAAATTACCCCGGAACAAGGGCTAATAGTAGCTACATTGGGATATAGAGTCACTTTTCGCATTGTAAAACCAACGAATATTAAAGTTGCGTGTATGACCACCTGCCACTTGTAGGACACGCCTTAACCCTTGCAGCCCCAAGCGCCCAGGTATGTTAATTTCAAATTAATCATAGTTATAGACTGTTAGGTATCTTGAAATCAATTTAATGTGATACAGCAACAGTTTCTACGTTACCAAATCCACAAATAACCACAAAATACATCTTACATGTAATTAATTGTAGAGAACTGGTTAACATGTATTCATCAGAAAATGCTCATAGACGTAACATTATTAAATTCGTTGGCAGAACTTCAACTATGTTGTTCCCGCACCACATATCCTTGAATTTCTCCAAACTCCTTTCTCTCGTAGCCATGTGCAATTCGCCTTGTAGGCAATGCATTAAAAGGGTACGAAAAATCGCTGTCAGGGAAATTAAATGGGTTGACCCGTCAGGATTCAGCACCTGTGCACATCGGTATTTCCAAACTGTCCATATACCTATCATGATAAGACAGATTAAGACCCCATGCTTATGGCTGGTTAGATGCCGCTTTATAGATTTAAGATCCCTAAACAAAATCATTTCTGCTTTTAGATTCAAAGAATGAATATCAAATTTTACTGCAATTGTTTCCACAAATTTCCAGAATTCAAAAGTTTCCAGACAATTAATGAACAAGTGGACACATGTCTCTTCCTCGTTTTTACAGAGAGGACATAGATTACTATTTGTAATTCGACATTTCTGTAATAAATGGCCAACCCAAAGTCTGCGATGAATGAGCCGCCATGCTACACCACGTGCCCTATGTGGTATAAATGGCAAGTGTAAATGCTTCCACACATTATTCCAGTCAGAGGGTTTATAATTGGTATTATTCCATGCATCAATTGCTCTGGGCATTTTGGCGTGTCTACATATTAAGATATTATACCAATCATGAGAACGCATATGGCATTTGAATTCTTCTCCATCGTAATGCAACACTGGTGGAGAAATTTCCTCCTTGTCAACAGCATTTGGTAGTGTGAACCAGTCGATGGGAACAGCTTTCTTTAATCGTCCTTACAGACGATGGGCATCAATACTCCTTAATGCATATTTTTCTGATATTGTTTGCCCTGAAATCCACGAACGTGGTTGATTAAATCGGACAATCTGTGAACACCTTTACTAGCTAATGATGGGAAGTAAAGGCCTTTATTTCGTATCTGAATATTGCCGTTTCCCCATAGTCTCTGGTCTAGCACACTTTCCCATTCTAACGGTGATGGCGTTACCTTAGTAAACATGTTCAATGCTTGGCGTTGCTCATTGAAGACATCTGGTATCTTTATGACGTTGGGAGGTGGTGTCTTTGAAAGGAATATACACTCTGTGGAATACGGTCCAATATACCTTTCCAATAATGTTCGTGAAACAATGGCCCAAGGTGAATTGGAATATATCAAATCATACAGAAATTTAAGTTTTAATGACGCACATTTTGTTTGAATGTGTACCAAGTCCAAACCGCCTTTCAATTTTGCATTGATACAAACTGTATTAGCTACAAGTTTAGCTTTATCTTCCCACAAAAGGCAGACATTAGCTGATTAATTTCATCTTCTACATGTTTTGGCATATGGACAACAGAAGCTGTATACCACAAACCAGACATTATCAGATTATTCAGAACAAATGCTCTACCAAATATAGACAAACGGCGTCGCATCCAACTTGCTAACACGTGTTTCAGTTTACATACTCGGTGTGTCCAGTTTATTAACGTGTCCTTTTTGCGACTAAAGTAAATGCCTATTATTTTGATATAGTCATTTGACCACTTTATGTCCATAATATTATCACACCTGTTAATCCAAGGACCAAGAAATAGGCCGACAGATTTATCTCGATTGACCTTTAGTCCAGAAGCTTTTTGAAACACACTTAATATTTTATCTAAGCTGCCAAAATCGCTGTCAGGTCCAACAAACACTGTAGTATCATCTGAATACTGGGATACCGTTAATGGTCTCGCAATACCATGTATGGATATCCCCTTAAACGTAGGGTCTTCCCTCAGTGTTGATCCCAGTGATTCCATGGCTATGACAAATAACAAGGGTGACAGAGAACAACCTTGCCGTACACCGCGTGCTAGTATCACAGAATTAGTCAGACAATTATTTAAAAGATATCTGCTGTTAATTCCAGTATACAGAATCCGGACCCATTTAATAAAATGTACTCCTAAACCTATGTGCTCTAGGGATTTAAACAGAAACTGCCATTCTAGGCGGTCAAATGCCTTTTCATTGTCAAGTCCAATAATAGCTGCTGGAATGCTGTCTTTTTCAACCAAGCTAATTACATCCCTTATGAGAAAGGCATTAGTTAGAATACTTCTACCCGGAATATCACAAGTTTGGTCAGGATCAATTACTTGGTCCAATACTCTACTTAATCGCAATGATAATGTTCGTGATATGATCTTATAATCGACACAAAGTAGAGATATGGGTCTATAGTTTTTCAAATCATACCTGCTCCCTTTTTTGTACAGAATTCGGACATATGCTTGGGATATAGATGGAGGTAGATGTCCGTTTTCGAAGACATCATTCACAACTTGAAGGAATGATGGACCTAACACATGCCAAAATGCACGATAGAATTCCACTGTTAGTCCATCACAGCCAGGAGATTTTCCTGACTTCATTCTTTGCAATGACTCTGTTAATTCACTAAGAGAAATATGGCTGTCACAACGTTCACAATCAGAATCTGATAGTGTCTTCCTCATATTTCCTAACACGATTGAAGATGCCACATCATCACTGCCTTCCGATGCATATAAGGATTCGTAGAAATGATAAACGGCATCCAGCATTTCCTCATTTGAATTAGCAACCAGACCGTCCTTTGTATTCAGGTGTCTGGTGATTTTTTCAATACCCCTTGCTTTTTCTAAGTTGCAGAAATATTTTGTAGGCTTTTCACCCTCTGCATGCATTTGAGCCCGTGATCTTACTTTGGCTCCCTCAAGCATATATTGATCTAATTCATTAATATCATGCTTTATCTTGACTAGCAGATCATTGTAGCTTTGATCACCATTGTTTACTTTACAAGATATCCTAAATAAAGATTTGTCCAATGCCTTCCTACGTTTCCGCCTATCTCTTGCTTTCTTAAGTGCAAACCTCTTGGAAATATGAGCCAAGCCAGATTTACCTTCCTCCCACCACAGGGCTAAATTCTCATATGAATCCTTCATTCGAAGCCAATACTGCCAAAAACTTTGGACACGATGATGATAGTTAGTATCATACAATAGTGAATTATTAAATTTCCAGAAGCCACTTCGTTGTTTGATCCAGCTAGCATTATCTAAAGTAACACACACCATATTGTGATCAGAAAATGCTACAGGAAATACGCTTGTTTGGCTAAGATTGCCCTTAAGTGACTGCTGTAAATAAATTCTATCTAATCTTGATGCTATGCGTCCATCAGACGAGAACCAAGTAAATTGCCTGTCGTGAGGGTTTGTCAAGCGATAGCTGTCAAATAAATGTTCCCTGTCACAAACATGTTTTAATTCAACGTGTGACGTATCATTATATACAGATTGCGATTTGCTGTCAATGTTTGAATCTAAAACACAATTAAAATCACCTCCTAATATCAAATTTTCAGATATATTGTCTTGAATAATGGCGGAGATATCATGGAAAAATGTATGACGTGAACCATGTGAAACAGGCGCATAAACACACATTATAGTCAAGCTAAAGTCAAAGATATCAACTGTTACATTGACCCAACGTCCATTTATATCTGATGACGATGCTAACACATTAACAGATTTAAGACAGTGTGGAAGAATGAGAATAGCAACCCCTGCACTTTTATCGCACGATAATGCGTAAAACAACTGACCTTTAAAAAACTGTTTAAATGAATCAAAGATTTCATGATCTTTAATCTTCGTTTCCTGAAGCAAAGCTATATCGACCTTTTTGTCTTCAAGCACTTCCAACAAACATCTCTGTTTTAGTTCATTATTTAGGCCTTTGCAATTTATCGTGCAAATGAGCATAAATAGTTGAATAGTATACAGGACTGCCATTGTTAATCTAACTGGATTTATTTTTCTTACTAGGCTTGCTTCGTTTTTTGGCCCATTTACCCAGCTTACTATTAAAATCATGATTTTTCAAATCAACTACTTCTAAATGTTTGTATTTAGAAATAGCGGAATCACATCTTAGATGTCTATAGTGTACTCCTTTGGCTGTTACATAAGGCACCAACACTTCACCATCTTCTGAACGAAATAAAACCATTTCCTTTGCTGTCTGTGAGCATTGCGTCTGTACAGAATAGTCTGACCCAGTAGTAGACATATTATCATCTTCAATATCATTTTCCTCGACATCAGATTCGCAGGAGTCTTATTATCTAGGTCCGGAATCTGAGTTGATGGGAAAGGACTTAATGGAAATTCATCATCGTCATCTGTCACCTGCGACCTGAATGTAGTTTGTCGCGGTAACAAAGGGAATTCGCTTTCATCCAGAGTGTCATCATGATCGCTTTGACTTGACTTCGCATCCGTATCCTGGATTGTTCTCTCTGGAGTTAAGCTAATACCTTTCTCAATAACGTCAATTTCGTCCACATTCTCCACTACGACGGGGTTCACCGTAACTACACTCTCTTCTGAATTAGTTTCAGCAACAACTGTAACAATTTGAGCAGGGAGTGAGTTAACTCGCTCAATTTGATGTTCAGTAGGCGATGCCACATAGCTACTGTGTGTATCTTGCTTAGGCGTCCGCGTGTTGTTGGGACATCGCCACTTGAAATGTTCTGTTGAACCACAAATTAAGCATTTGTTTTTTTGTGGACAATCTCCCGCAGGATAACCAGTGCTGGAACAAATCCTGCACTCCTTCACTTGACCTCTGTACCACAGTGGAAGGATAAAAATACCGTCTATAGACAACTTATTAGGCAGAGGCTTGTCTACCTTCTCAAAGTATACTCTTCTAATACCATTTTCCAAGGTTTTATCAAAACGGTAAGTCTCTCTCTCAATTTTCAATACTTGCCCATAATGGCTAAGTTCGCTTAACAAACGCTCATTCGGGATTTCAAGAGGAACTTTTATCTTTACCATTAATTTATCTGAGTCAATCTCCTCGATGTTACATATTTCTCCAGCTATAACAAGATCGCTCTCCAATAGCCTATCCTTTGCCTCTTGGGTGCTTACTGTCACATTCCATATATTGCGGGTCACGTTAATCAGGCCCTTTAATACCTTAGGACCAGTGCCAATCGTGTTCTTCAAGCCATTATACACATCAATAGCTGAAACGCCCCACCCTTTTGTGCTAATTTTAAGACTAAGCATACGCTTATATTCGGATGACATTTTTAGTTTAGCGGTGTGAGCGTTGTGACATTTACAGTTGATAGTAAGAAGTCTTTGGTTAATTAACGGGTATAATTGACCAAAGGGAGACGCCGCGGCTACCGCGTGATATGCAGTATTCTAACGCAGCTTTTAAACCCTGCAGAAAGCTCGAGTTGTATACAGCCACGAAGCGCGAAGCTCAACAGAAAGCGCCCGTGTAGCCACGCGATCTAAAAGACGGGAATAATCGCTAGCGTGCCAAAGGTAAATAAGGCTTTACATAACTAGCCTGCGCAATTAATCACCATCAACTAAACGTGGACAATGTACAATTACGGTCTGAAGACAGGACGCCGACAAGACAATGGCTATCAAACCCAAATCAAAAGTAATGGCAGGAAACCTTCGCAACAAAATGCGACTTCCCACAACAAAATTTCAAGAAATCAAAACAGCAAAACCAACGTATATACATTTACAAGGAAGCAAGACAAGAAATAATATCATATATGCGTAGTAGGAATCGTCTTAAATCGACGTTAATAGCAGAGCCAAATCAATATGACTTCTATGACTACTACTACTACTACTACTACTACTACTACTACTACTACTACTACTACTACTACTACTAAAACTACCACTGCCGCTGCCTCTGCTATCTCTGCTGCTGCTACTACTGCTACCTCTGCTATTACTAGTGTCGCTGTTGCTGCTAATATTGCCGCAGTTTCCACCACTAACACCACCACCACCAACACCACCACCACAACCATCACCACCACCACCACCACCACCACCACCACTAATACTACTGCCGCCAACAATGTACCGTTTCGTTTCGTTTCGTTGATTGCCATAAGCCTATAGGCTTACGTTAATTAATGAAACGAAACGAAACGAAACGACCACTACTACTACTACTGCTACTACTACTACTACTACTACTACTACTACTACTACTACTACTACTACTACTACTACTACTACTACAACTACTACTACTGCAGCTGCTGCTACTACCTCTGCTGATGCTACTACAACTGCCTCTGCTACTACTAGTAGCTGTCGCTGTTGCTGCTAATATTGCCGCAGTTTCCACCACCAAAACCACCACCACCATCACCACCACCAACATCAACAACACCACCACCACTACCAACATCACTACCACAACCACTACCACCACCACCACCACCACGGCCACCACCACCACCACCACCACCAACATCACTACCACAACCACGACCACCGGTCCACGGGGGGACTGGGCTGAACTTTGTTACCTGGAAATGTACCAAGACGGTGCCCAGTGATTCGTGTCCCCACTCCTCCCCACCACCACTCCAACCAACACCCACCCACCCACACGAGAAATCTTTCCTGCATTCTGAGTGGTAAGAAAGCACAGTTTTATTTCAATGGAACAAGAGGTCCAATGTCCATTTGCAGACCAATAGAGGATACACTTTTTTACAAATTTATCACGTTTGTGACTGGCTCCGTCGCAACATAGCGATGTCCAAAGATTCCAGCAATACATTAAAAATCACATTATGTCCGTCAGCAAATTGACATACCCCAAATAAAATTTCTGTATTCATCACGGATTTTGAACATTAAAGAATTGCAAATCATGAAATCCAACTTATAAAACGAGTAGGACGGAATACACAGACAGACCCTTAACCAAATAATCGATAATCTTGACTAGCGCGATGCCCCGAAGTAAATCAAGTTTCAAACTTTCAGTACACATGACCATCTCCAATTTCTCGAACGTACGAAATGAAGATCTAAGACGTGTCTTGCAAATTTTTAGCTTGCTAAATGCCCTTTTCACAACTTACTTGAGAAAAGGAGACAGTATGAGAGTTATTTTTTAGTTTATTTGACCTTTGACCCGCCCCCTGGCCTCCATGGAGTGAGGCCAAATCTAAATGTTGTCTTGCGCAATCATATGAGTAACCCACACGCTATATTCGGTTGAGTTCCAGCCTACGGTTTGAGAGGAGATAGCATAACGCGGACAAAGGCGATTACAATGTTCCCGACGGGGTTTTTTAAAACGTGAGGATAAAGGTTCAGACAGACAAACAGATGGCCAGACGAACGGATGGATGGGCGGGCAGGCAGCAGGTCGGATATTTGGGTTGCGAACTTGGGGTGATTCAGTGAGAGCGGTCCCCCTCCAACAGGAATTTTGTTTTCGAAATTTAGACTCTCTGAGAAACCATTTCCTGCCTTTAAAGCGATATAATATGACAAATATAATGTTTCACAGGTCTTGCTAGTGTTACAGTGGTCGGATATTGAAGTGTCGAACTTGAGGGTGGGTCCCCATCCGGTCAGATTTTTTTCTCGAAAAGTAGACTTGAGAGGCGATTTCTTGCATTTAAAAACTATATAATATGAAAAACATAATGTCTGCACAGGTCTTGCTAGTGTTACACCCCTCCTGATTTTTATTGCCCCCCCCCACCCACATACACCTTGGCTACGCCACTGAATCCATGACATAATTAATTAGGATGACGAATAAGAGATACGGCACACAATATTAAACAATCAGAACCGGCCATTTAGGCCTACTATTAACACTCTAACTGTACAAACTTAATGCAAAATCAAACATTCAATACATGCTACGAGTAACTTTAGTGGAATTAAATTAAGACTACATGTCTTAAAATATCGTATAGTACAACTTCCAAACCAGACGGCTACACATGACAATGACATCATTGATGGTTGTATAATTTATCAGTTTTATTGGGGTAAGCCTTTAAACTTTACAGCAAAGAAGTGAGAAATTCTTTATAATGTAAGGACGATTCTGTTGTCTGTTGAATATTTCGAGAAAAAATCTGATGTCAGGAGAGCTGTTGTTGGCAATGGCTTCACCCCAGACAAATTAGTTAAAAATATTCTAATCTTTTCGGCATTCTTGTCATGCTATTTAATTTGGCAGTGGCTAAAGGGCTAGTGAGAACATTACAACAGAGTAACAACTCTGTGGAACTTACATCTCTCTACCGTCTGTTTCGAATGTTTGGGTTTGCTATTCACGGGTAGCTTCTAAAATAAGACAACGACTGTTAACAAAATATACCCCAAACCCCCCCACTACACACATGCACAGCGCTTAGTGGATTTGGCATCCACACTCTCCAGCAGCATTTGCCTTTATAGCCAGCATATACGGAAAGAATGGACACGTTACTGACCATATAGAACGGCTGCATTATCCGTCGTCCATCGTCCGTCGTCCAACTGTCGTCCGTCCGTCATCCATCCGTCGTCCGTCAACTTTTGCTTTAAAACACTACTCCTCATTAACCATTTGGCCGATTTCAACCAAATTTGGGTGACAGGACGCTATGATGGTAGGCTCCAGAACTGCCATTCGCAATTTTTCTCCTTATCATTTTGACAGATTTTAACCAAATTTAGCTGAAAGGACCCAATCGTCGTAGGCTCCAGAAATTCTATTCGGAATTTTGATTCATCATTTTCTTGAGTGAAAATCTTAGATTTTCTGAAAAATGGACTGGAAATTGTCAAATCGGTTCTTTTCCTCACCATTCTGAGCGATGTCAACCAAATTTGACTGAAAGGACCCTGTCATCGTAGGCTCCAGAACATTCATTGGGAATTTTGATTCATCAATTTCTTTGGGTGAAAATCTTAGATTTTATTTTAAATGTACTGAAAATTGTCAAATTGCTTCTTCTTGTTACCATCGGCACCGGTTTTAACCAACTTAGGCTGAAAGGATCATATGGCCATAGGCTCCAGAACTTCCATGCAGAATTTTGATTCATCAAATTTTTTGTGTGAAAATCTGAGATTTTGTTAAAAATTGACAAATTGCTTCTCCTCCTTAGCTGCTTGACATATTTCAACCAAATTTCACTAATGGATTCTATGGCGGTAGGCTCCAGAATTTTGATTGATTAAATATTTTGGTTGAAAATCTTAGATTTTAATTTAAAATTTACCAGAAATTGTCAAAGCGCTGTTTCTCCTTGGTTGCTTTACATATTTCAACCAAATTTGGCTAGAGTGTCCCTATCAATGTAGTTTAGAACTTATATTCAGAATTTTGATTGGTCAATTTTTTTGGGTGGCCAGTTTGGATTTTTCCGAAAGTTGTCCATCATATCTATTGAAATGCAAATGGTTCAAATGCTAATGGTCCAGGTGAGCGCCACATGCCCTTGGACCTCTTGTTTTCACACACATTGGTATATTTTGAGCAGAAGGTTACATTTCAGAAAATCTATATTAAATGTTCACAGAATTACATAACAGACCGCACTATTTGCCGATTCAAATACTATTTTACAAAACTACTAGACTCATTATTGTAAAACTATATTTTGTTTTAACGTAACTTTTTGCGCTTATCAAAACATCTCAGCGTATATTCCAAGATTAGTTCACCATGTTGGACCTATATGTGGATAGATACATGACTGGCCACGGTGATTGGAATCATCCCGATGGCATTGAGATCGCAAGGTAAAAGGTCAAGGTCTCTAACGTCTGATGTTTATCGGCAATGAAGAGGACAGGTGAAACATTTATTTCGGTGAATTCATGTTTAATGTCGTCAAGACAACGCCTAGTTATTGCAACGTAGAAGTTAATCAATGGCCGTAGATTTAACACATGTCGATCTATGTCAATATATACTTACAGGGCTAGTAGGACCGATAGCATATCATTATATTATACGAGGCGCGTTGTTGCAAAGCTAAATTTTAAACTATGACAGGGTAATTCGTAAAAAAAAAACCCGCGTGCAGCGTAACCTCATTCTGTTTCAAAGAAACACGTGTGCTGCTAAAACCTGAACACGGTGGTATACTGAGAAAGGGCGCTATGAATAAAACAATGATATCTATGTTAATATGCAATGCAACCGGCAACATTATAAGATGCATATCAGTCAACACTCACTTTAGTGATTCGACCCTAGAAGGGTTAACGCTTAACCTAGATAGATAGTTAGTAATTTATATATGAGGACATGTCTGAGCATAGTTAACAGTTGCACGAGTAGCTTAACAATGTCACTGCTAAATATGTCGGCCAATGCAGGCATTGAAGGTCTGAAGCTGCACAAAGAGGTTGATCTATATTTCCAAGCACGAGAGAAGAACGGTTTCAGTGCCATTTATTCGAATTTCACTCTTGAAGATGCACGAAATCTATCGCTGAATCTTTCCAAATGTTTGGCAGGTAGTACAGAGTTTGATGGAACCGAGTGGGAGGTTATAGTACCCAGTTGCCACAGTACAGGTAAGGTACTAGATAAATGTAATTTTGGTAGCTCATGCAATATTTCAGGCAGATTAGGAACGATGGTAGTCGTTGATGATTGCTTCAGATTTACCCATGCCATAGAATATTCGTGTACATTCTATACATATTATCTCATAATATCTAATACTCTCGTTAAAGGGTAATCTACTAGCTACTGTCAGCCCTTTAAACACCCACACAGGAATGTCAACAATAGCTGCAAAGGATAGGCGGCCATTTAATATTGACTATTTTGTAGATAATTTATAAAGACATGCCATAGAGTCAACAGATGGACGGACCTTGTCATACATATTTCTCGTTGCGGTGAGCAAACGGGAAAGGTTAATGATCTTCACTCAAAGAAACATTGCTGTAAAATAACAGGTGGCTTCAGAGTGTATACTATAGAATTAAGAATCCCTGTAACAAGTCGTCTTCCTAAAATTATGTGTATTTTTTAGATTGCGGTGCAGATTTTTGAACGAAATTCTGATAATGCGTGAATCCTCATTTAGCTAGGCCCCGCGTATTTCTAGCTAAGTTCCACCCACACTGTGCCCGTGTTGGGAGCCATCGAACCCTGAATTCCCAGAATCCCAAATATCAAGGTAACTATACAGGTAAGCTGTTGAATATTTTAAAACTAATTTGACTGGGTGCTGTTACTACCTATGGTAGCAACATTGCGCAGTAAAATTAGTTTCAACATTTGCAACATAATGTTTATTAAATAATAAATCCATCAAAGACATGCACTTTGTACACTTGACGGACTACTCCAGCAGCAATGCTCCGTCATGATGCTGTTGACTATTCTGTCAATTATGATTGTGACGCCGGCGTACATGTGACGTAATTGATTATGATGCCACATATTTGATCGACAGATCGGATTATTCAATTATCCAATCCTTGCATGCTATCACCAACATAAAATAATTGTCTTAGTAGTAGGTTTAGGCCTCCTCGTGCTGTTAGGGAATGTTAACCGCTGAAATGCAGCAACCATTTGTGCCAGAAGAAAGCAAATGTCAACAGAATTTGTATTATTAAAAAGGAAAATATACACATTGCCTGTTCATGTGTGAAGGACGTTATATCGTAAGCTTCAAATCTTCGACTACAATCTTAGATTTAGTTTCAGGAAATTATTTAAAAGTATACTCTTTATTAATCGACGAGTCGATTTTAAACTCATGAATAATGGCCATAGCTTTGGAACATGGTTGACTTCATCTCTGCCGTAGAGAAACCTGAAAATCTAAAAATCATTAAAAAATACTACTCGCTATTAAGCAATTGTCCGATTTAAATCGGAATCGGAGAGAAGACCATGGTCGTCGACATTTAGAACTTATATACCGAACTCTTATTAATTACATTTTCGGCGGGTACCCTTTATGTCTTCGGGAAATTCTTTAATGTCAGATTTAACTGGAAATACGCTAGGATGTCAAACTTCTGAACCTCTATGGCCCTTTCCAGTTTTAGCCACACACCCCACGGCAACCCACGCCCCCCACCCAGATCACTAACTAAGCTCCGCCTACACCTCGCTCGTGTTGGGATCGATCTATTTCTGAACGGCATGACTATCAATTTCCAAAAAGCTATACAAGTAAGCTGCTAAATATATTGAAACTAATTTGACTGTGTGCTGTTGCTGCCCATGGCATGTTTATTAAATAGTAAAGACATGCAATTCATACAACCTGACCGACTATTAAGTGTTTAAGACAAACCAAATCAAGCCCTTCAGGACGTACTGATTGTGATGTTATCCTACACGTCACGTAGTTAATTTTGATGTCATATGATGGAAGGATAAACTGGAAAGGTCAAATGCGAAATCCGATAGATCAATCTACTCAGTGGACGTCATGTATTTTAAGCAATTTCCAATAAATAACTTAGTTAACTGCTTATGGATCCTATGGCCAGTTTTAAGCAAACTTTACTGTAATGATCATAGCTTGTAATCTTCTGATCTTACTATCGTTTAATAGTCCTGGCTTGGTTCAACTACTGCCAGTGTTCCAGGTACGTGCATCATGCCTGTTTTTCTCTTGTCTTAATATTACAAAGTCAAATCTGGAAACAATGCGCGCTTCAGTGGACCGTGGATGCTGTATCGCGCCCGAGGAAACAGTGTAAAAATGATATTCTTGTACACGTTCTTCTCTTGTGCATGCCTGATTTAATTGACACTGATACATTTGAGGGCTGCTCCTATCTTTGGTTCAAGACGGAAAGAGCTATCATGCTTGTTTCATACAGCAAGATGTATGGCAACTGATGACTCGGATGATAATAAGAATTAAACATTGCAAGTGAATATAGAAATGGTTCGCAAGCCTCGAACTTCAGTGTCAGCTGTTGGACTGTGACGTCATAGAATGGACATGGAGTGCAGAAGCCATCATTTTCGGCAGACTAGGGGCATGTTGCTATCTACTCATAATACATTTATGTGGTCTGAAATGAACCGTTCTCGAGATATATGCCATATTATACTCGATTGGAAGGCATCTTGTCATGCATCTTGAATCCAACATGTTCCACGCAAAAGATTGTATTATATTATCACCTAGGGGACCATACTGAACAGATTCTAGGCGATTTCATATCTGTTGCAATTAGTGGAAGGTTTTGTCAAATTTGTATTAGTTTAACTGGGCATATAGAGACACGACTGGTGGCCAAGTTTATCATTAATAGCACACAGGTTACGTTATCAAATTGAAGTTAGAAAATTGTTGAATTGGTGAACTGACGAAGTTGGACACAGAGAAGCATTATATGCAGTGGCGTAGCAATAGCCCCTGCAATCCCCGCAGCGGCGGGGAGGCCCACAAATTCAAAGGGCCCTCTGATTCTATGAAGAAAACTATTTTTTGTGAGAGAGAGAGAGAGAGAGGGGGAGGCTGGCTGTTGGGGGTGGGGGGGGAGGCAAGAGAGAGAGAGAGAAACTTATTCGGCCTTCCACGCATCAATGCCTGTCTGTAGCCCATAGGATGACGCAATGACCATTGCTATATATTTTCTGACTGGATTTGTAGAAGTATCATCGTTTTCATACAGACACACTAATAAGCAATCAGAAATCGTGAAATGAACACTAAAAATACAAAATTATCTCGTCGGTAATTTTATGATTATTATTATTAACAGTCGTCGGTGTCGTCGAGGCCATGGTCATGGTCCTGGTCCTGGTCCTGGTCGTCGTGGCCATCGTGGTCTCGTCGGCGTGACGGTTGTCTAGTGGTCTTTGTCTTGGTCGCCGTCAAGGTTATCGTATTCGTCGCCGTCGTTATCGTCGCCGTCGTCATCACCCTCGCTGCCGTCGTTGTTGTAATCAACACCATCGTCGTCGTCGTCATCATCGTCATCGTGGTTATCGTCGTCGTCGTTGTCATCATCGTCGTTGGAATCGTCATCTTCGTCGTCATCGTCATCTTGTTCGTCGTCGTCCTGTTCGTCATCGTCAGCATGTTCGTTGTTGTCGATGTCACTCGTCAGCCTCATCATCCTCATCATGTCTTGTTAATCGTCAGCTTTTTCTTTGTCTTCTTCATCATCGTCGTCATTGTTGACGCCACTTGTCACCGTCGTCGTCGCCGCCGCCGTCGTCGCCCTCCTCGTCGTCGTCGTCGTCATCATCGTCCTTGTCCTCGTCCTCATTTTGCTCATCATCGTCATGTTCGTTATCATCATCATCATCGTCGTCATTGTCGTCATTGCAGCTGCCATTCGACATCGTCGGCGTCATCGTGCTGGACATCATCCTCGTCGTCGTCGTCGTCATTGTGGTTTTTGTCATGGTTGTCGATGTCGTGGTGGTCATCATAGAGGTCTTTGTGATCATGCTAATCATAGTCGTGGTCGTCGTGCTCATGGTCGTGGTCGTAGTCGTCGTCATCGCCATCGTCGTCCTCGTCGTCATCATCCTCATCTTGTTCGTCATCATTATCAGCATGTTTGTTGTTGTCGATATCACTCGTTAGCCTCATCATCTTCATCGTCCCAGTCTTGTTCATCGTCATCTTGTCCGTTGTCTTCGTCGTTGTTGTCATCGTGGTAGCCGTCGTGGTCACCGTCGTGGTCACCGTCGTGGTCGCCGTCGTGGTCGTCATCGTCGCCATGGGAAGCCGAATACAGACAAATATATATGCATTTTATATTTCTGAAGGTGGAATCCCTATCAGTGTATACAAACCGAGTGTTTTACGGACCAATCCATCCATATTGGTATATTTTCATGGTGGTGGATATGTTCTGGGAAGTCGAAAATCTTGCGAAGTCGCATGTAAAGCTATTGCAAGGTAAGCTTAACTAGATAATTTGCAATTGGGAAAAAGATAAAAGTGAACTAATGTCGGATATTTAATGTCATGCCAGCCAGATCTGACTAGTTTTCAACCTGGTAATACAGCTTTTCAAATCCTAATTAATGCACTCTTAATAGATGAAATAAGTAGCCTAATACTTTGAAAGACCATTAACCGGACCAGGTTTACAACGAATTGTTGGACGGAAATTAATGGATGATTTCTTACACAATTTGGACATAGCTATCAAAATCTATCAAAACCCTTAACTAAGGCACATTAAACGACAAATTTATGGCTATTTGAATGGCCAAGCACGGTTTTAACCTGCAAAATAATGAGAAAGTGTATCACCTCACTTATTAATTATCATAAGTACTTCTTTTGTATTTGAGGCAGTGCAATCGCTGAAAAATGTAACCATAAATAATGTTAACGTATGTACGTAAATTGCATGTTATTGTAAAATTATTATGTAAGATTGTAACATACCGCTTTTAATAGTTGTGTAGGGAAAGAGTCGAATCTAAGTCAGTTTGTGACTCAATCCCACTGTTATTAATTGACTATAAAATATGTTATGTTTGAAACAAAACCTCACTGTACTACACAGTGCGCATGTTCTTTCTCGAGGTAGGTCATTTAATGATATCTCTGCCTGTGTGTAGATGGTTTTTGTAGTTTACCTCGCGGGATTATCATAGACATACTTATTCCTGGTATTTTCCCAATATACCGCCATTATTACTTCACTTGGCCCCCCCCCCCCAAGCTGTCGCCCCTTTTCCCATCGATTCAGAGTTAGACTCTCCTATATAGAACATCTATTAAAATAGCTTTTCGTAATGTTAAAGAACGCATTGACTGTGTACAGTACACAGGACCAGTCCTTACATCAAAGGCGGGTCATTAGAATTAACACTATCTAAATTCTATCTTTTCAGAGAGGCGAACTGTATCGTTTTAAACGTAGAGTACCGGCTTGCACCAGAATACAAAATACCTGCATGCAATGAAGACGCTGCAGAGGTTGTGACCTGGGTTTTAGCGAACAAGCAGACAGTGGGTAAAGTCTATTTTAATCAAGCTAACTCTATTTTATTAGTTTCGTTGGCTGATAATTTTTTACCACATGGTTCGTCTTACGAATATAGTAAGGAGTAGTAGGTCCTAATATGTTGCGTTTAGTAAGAATTGGTGCTTTGTGGATAATAGATGATATATGTGCTGATGGGATATAGCGATCAACATGTCCATCCATCTGTCGGTCAGTCTCTTCGTCTACCCGCACGTAAGCATGTATTGTCTGCCTCTTCGTCTATCCGTACGTAAGCCTGTATTGTCATCGTCATAAAGTGTAATTGCTATGCATGTGAAAGTAGGTAGTCACCATTACACCATGTAGATGTGTATATACTGTTTGTCAATATGTTCATCAGACCAAGAAAATGTGTTGCATCACAATGTTTGATTCCAGTTTATCCATCAATCATATGACGTCATAATCATATACGTAGCGTGTAGGCTGACGTCATAATCAATTACGTCATGCATGACGTAGCTAGGTTCGTCACGAACGCTTACTTGATGACAGGCAGCAACAGCACCCAGTCAAACTATCTTAATATATTCAATAGCTTACCTGTAGAATTTTCTGGAAATTAACATTCAGAGCGTGCAGGGATCGAACTATCCCAGCAAGGGCGAAACGTGAACGTGGGTGGAGCTTAGTTATAGATGTATGGGGCATAGCTACAACTGGATTCCTCAATTTCCAGGATTGAGTGTTTAAGATTACTGTGAAAACGTTACCAATGCCACACCAAATGTACATGTGTATTTTTTTATTACATCGTTGTGTTGATCATATATTGAGTCATTCAGCGTAAGCTTGCACTCCAGCTCTCGCTGCCACAGAAACTGATTGATTAGCTTGGTGATATATAGTTTAAAATGGAAACTCTTGCGTATGGGTTTGCCGTTGTTCGTTTTAGAGTAGATATTTTGTTTACTCTTATTTTGTATACAGTTCTCTTACAACGTTACTTGAACCTTCGCATTCACACTGTAGGAACACGCGGTAACAGCGCCTAATATTCGATCCTCCCCAGTCGGTTTTATTAGACTGCCCCTACCATTTCCTTGTAAAATATCTACATCTCAATTATTGATGAACGAACCTGGATAATACCTGAGGGAGATATTCTAGTACTAACTTTCCACATCATCTCGGGGTCCGATTTTTTTATTTATCCACTGATCGTCTTCAAAATGGTGTTTAACAGCAAGTTTTTAAATCGCTACTCCTCCGGTATTGATAAATGGGTTTGGAAAAAACTGAGTGGGATAACTATCAGCATTATGATTTTTGATTTGCGCCTTGCTGGGTTTTATAAGGGCGACCACCCCATTAAATTTCTTAATTGCTATTCCTCCGTTATTGGTAAATGGGTCTCTACTAAACTTGATGGGGTATTCCGGGTTGGTGTGTGTGGAGGGTGGGGGGTGACTGTTGGCATCATAACAGCGCCAGACTTTTGTTTTCATACAACGCAAGCACGCACGCACATACGCAAACACGCACGCCCACAACCCTAAATTTAGAAATACTCTTATACGATTTTTCTTGTTAACTTAATACATGGTATGACTATTCTGCTATTGTAGGAGGATCAGTCGAAAGTACTGTCGGGGTCGGTGGTGACAGTGCAGGTGGGCAAATTACAGCTGACGTTTGCCACGACATAAAGGGCATAAGTTACCAGGTATAACCATAGATTTCTCCTCTCATTAGTCAGAAATGGTGTCTATCTAGCTGCAGTGCACGTGAGTAACGTACCAGTACGAGATATAACATGACGGTTATCTGGAAGCATCCGTGAATTGTGTCGTTTTATGATACTCAGTACTGATTCGGTTTATCAGTATTGACAGCACATTGCGAATTTATCTAGTGAATTGTCCGCATATTTACGTTGCCAGTATAAACAGAATTGCTAAAGAGCAACAATAAAGTCAACAACAAATTAAAGAATGGGTCCTTGTTGCTCCATCATCACCATAATTTTTAACAGTAAGCCAAGGTCTCGTCCATTTATTCAGGATTATCTTCCGAAATATTGTATTATACTTATGTCTTTAAGGTTCTCATTTATCCGAAAGTTGATAAACGACTTGACAGAGCATCAGCTAACGAGTTTAAAGATGGACCTGTCATACCCGCCTCTATGTTACAGTGGTGAGTGGATATTAGTAAGGATAGTGTCGTTAACGTTCTCTAAAGGACAACTTGCGTCGTGAATCCTCTCAATGTACGGTGTTCCATTAAAGCACGTGGGTGATAACAATGTTTGTTAAAGAACCATGGTGCTGTCCTCATTGGGGCAGTTTCTATGGGAACATTGCTGAGAAGCACCAGGTTGACGAATTCGCACCAACCGTGGGATCAACTTCCTGCTATGTATCTCCCATTTAAGGCTAAACATCGTCAACGCTTTGACCGTGTTGTGATCGGGCGAAAACTGAATTCCGAAAATATCAATATCAAGGTAATTAATTATACAGGTTAACTGTTGAATATTTAAAAACTAATTTGACTGGGTGCTTTTGCTGCATATGGAAGCCACAACGCCCAGTCAAATACTTTCACAATATTCAACAGAATTCACACACATGACGGACTACCCAATCTTCCCAACTGACCCAGATACGTCCTTCATTACGCATGTTGGCTGTGACGTCAGTCTACGTGTGTCGTAATTGATTATGCCGCCTGATAAATGAGTGGCAGATCATATCTATCCATTCTCCTTACACATGATGTAATTTAGATGGAAAGGCCGCCTAACCTGCATGTCTGTTGTTTCACCAATAGGAATTAGGATATCGATGTTGTACTGTTTACGTGTTGGAAAGCCGCTGGTATTGGGCAAAAGACTTTAACATATATTCCTGTGATGATCTTATAGCCATTTTTATCTAGCCCCATAGAACTGATTGAGTTTTACCAACAACTTATCCATGGCTGCAAAAAAATAAATTAATCTAACTGTGGCTGATATTTGTGTGGCAACGATGAATCGTGCATACGTGTACGGCTTCTGCGGAATGTGAACTTGACAAAATCTACTCATCGTATACGGCATTTAAACACAGCTGTAAACTTGAACAAGGTGATTACTCACTAATAACAGTAGTAGTAACACTGCACGAGGTTCACGCATATTTTTTCTGCCAAGCCAAACGTTACCGCCATCATTCATCACCTTCTTAGACATTATTCCTGATCATTTCTAACATTAGTAATTATCAAAACGTTGTCGATTTTTTATTGTATGTTATTTGAATACAATATGTGTGATCCGTCATTTATGGTTTTGATGTAGTGATGAATTTAATTTTTTGTTGTATTTCATTGTTATGTGTCCACGTGATCCATTTTCATCATTTTTAACAATGCTCTCTTGATGCACTCATAATTGTATGATGTAGCAGCGATTCAATTAAATGTCTATAATTACATCTACTTCTCGAATACAGCAATTGTTCAGCATTTCTTTATGATGTTACATTTGATATATGCGGGTATTGCACTACAGTCAGATTTCTTAATTGTAATTAGCTCTGGAAATTGAATAAAGGCGGGGGGTGTAATTGTGATTGATTTGATGGATGTCACAGCGTAGCGCACCACACTTGCAGGCCACATGTGAGTCTATGACCGTTATCATCTAGGTAGCGCTTGTCACCAGCTGCACATAATTTACGTTGACAAACGAGCCACAAGTTAATAGTTTTCAAAACTCAAGCAATGCACAACAGCAAAAAGAATCTGCATTTGCATAAGTGCTGTTTCTCCGGAATCAGATGGCAGCCGTGCTAAAGTATGACGTTAACCATTAACCTCCCCCCCCCCACATTTGTCTCGACAACACCATGACCAATGTTGCAATGCACCTACAGTATTTAGACCGGCACATGTCTCTATCCATCTTAGACGACCTACTCATGCGTGGTATCCATCAATGTCAATTAACCATAGCTGTACTTGTTCCCACGCATCATCCACATATAGTTGGTTTTCGGTAATAAAGAAGCAGTCTTACTAGATCTAATATGCATTTCATAAGACCTTGGTCAGTACGGAGACTGCCTATGTATTTATCCCTAAAAATATCATTTGGTGAGTTGTTGACCAACATCTAAATATTAATTTCAACGCAATAGGATACTTGTGGTGAACGCACCAATGAACATGGTGGATATGCTCCATTTCAAGCAGAAAAAATGTCAACAATCCTAATCATGCCGGCTTCCCGTGAGCTATAATAAGCACAACCACCTTATGTAATACTATCTCATTTCCTCCTTTCTTGCAGGTTTGTTGGCCTGGGATATGAGAAGGACTACAAAGGGGTTAAAGGATTACCAATGGCCCGTGAGAATTTCACAGATTTACCCCCGGCGTTGTTTATTATTGCCGAATGTGACCCATTACGGGACGACTCTTATGGTTAGGGATTATTAATGCATTTCTACATTTAACGTAATTATACCAATTCTACACAAAAGTGGCAATGATTTCTATTGTAGGAAAACGACGACGGTGACGGCGTCGGTGAAGACAACTATGGGAGCGCCTACGATGACGACGACGACGACGACAACCAACCCTAAATGAAAATTTAACAAACATTTCGATGTTTTATAACCTTTTTGCAGTAATGTAGTTACAAGCTTATATATTTGGGTGGGTGTGGTTGCTGGATGATGTTGGCGATTTGGTCAGGGTGTTGATTGTTGGTCACCAAAAGAAACAGTTAATGGACGACCCCCACTCCAACCAACCTCACCACACCCACCCACACACACACAGATTTCTGAGCCCAAATCTCATCTCCTTTATCATTATATTATTGTACCAATTTTTGTTTTTTGCAAATCCAAAACGGCCATGCTGCGGGCGTAGAGTGTTAGTTATCATTTGTGTGTACGCCTATAGTGTACCGAGCCTCTTAATTTACTGAACATTGCAGATTATGAGAAGAAATTGCAAGAGGCTGGTGTTGAAACACATACCTTGCTGATGAATGGCTTGGTGCACAGCTTCTTCAGTTTGCCTGGTAAGCTGCCTATACATCCCAATGTGTGCGTGTCCTTAAACGCTGCCTCTTTTACTTACACACGCAATTTGTTAAGTTGTATTTTGTTGGTTTCATACTCGTTGTTTTTTTGTTGTAACTCGTAACTAGTATACATCTGTCAGACTGGTCGTTGGTCTGTCAGTCTGTCAGTTTATTAAATTATGTCAAAGCTTCCTATGTCGCCACTATAGCGTGACGAAATTATTCTGATAAATTTGAAGAGATGTGGCCAATGGCTAATCGCCCTGGGACGAAAATGTTCCTAACCTAATGAAATCATTATTTATTCCATTCTTACTAGTTTCTTTTCAGTATGTCAAAACAAATTTAGGGAATGCCTGCCAAGAACTATATTATTATAAGAGGCTATAATCGAATGTGTACATTTTTAGGGCCTATGATAAATTTGCCAATAGCGGAGCATTTATCTAAATAAATACACCGATTCACCTACGGGAAATTAGATTTGTACACAGAAGAGATTGGAGACCCTCGTGCTAGATTGATACTAACAACTTGCATGACAGCAGTATGACTCCTGGTAGGGCTCCAATGTGGCGTCACACTGGAATTGTCCAGTTTATCCATCATTCACATGACGTCATAACGAACTACGTGACGTGCATGATGGCGTCATAATCACTGACGTCATGAATGGCGTAGATACGTTCGTCACGAACACATAATAGATGACGGACTACGTGTTGTTGTACGAATTGTATAGCTTTAGTATTTAATAAATAAATGTAATTTTTAGATGTGAATTTGAATTAGGTACTCGTGTCTCTAATTCAATTTCACAACTTAGAACAATTGCATTAATTTATACACAATGGAATTATCATGTTAAAATTTATTCCGTTTCATATTATCTAGGCACACAATCTAAACTTCCCAAAGTATACAATTTTACCAATTTAATTTTCAATCCCTCTGGCGTGAATAATAATAATATTAATAATAATAATAATATTCTTTATTTTGCGAGGGTAAATCGGCAGATGCCTGATGTAAACGAGGCCCTCAAACATATATACACTATGTACAATAATATATAATATACACTGAATGTTTGTACAAATGTCGTGAACATCCACCTTTTAAAAAAATACTCATTTACTTCAGGATAACCACTTCCAAATATTGCGCACGCGCGTGTGTGCGTGTGTCCGTGTGTGCGTGTGTCCGTGTGTGCGTGTGTCCGTGTGTGCGTGTGTCCGTGTGTGCGTGTGCTTGTGTGATTGCGTTCATGTCTGCAGTGAAGATATGAATGTCTATCGACTGTCTTTGCTCATCTGAAAATCTTTTAACCCTTAGACATACATGACTGATTTCATCAACGAAATTTATGGTGTAATTTCAAATTTTATATTATACGCTCTTCGCCTTCTTTTTCTTATTTTAAATTTCAAAAGAATCCATATATTCATGCATTATATATTTTGGTGTGGTAGTGTACATTCCATGATACTAGTCGGAGGAAGGGAAGTCAGATAGATGTATATACCCACATACATATACATATCGTCCTCAGAATCTTACACGACATTGATCTACAATATATGATCTACAATAAATGACTGTGTCTGTTTCCCGTTTCATGACAATGAACCTTTCCATTTTTATACCCCGCCAAAAGATTTGGCGGAGTACTATGCAATGGCGCCGTCCATCCGGGCAGGCGGGCGGGCGGTGGCGGGCATGCAGGCGGCAGAGTGGTTTTCGGATGATAACTCTGTTACCGTTTGTCAGATCACATTGAAACGTCATAGGGTGGTTGGACTAGGTCTTGGAAAGAAACTTATGGAAATCGACGATGATCCGAAATCCAAGATGCCCGCCAGCCACCGGCGGACATCATGAAAATTGGTTTCCGGATGATAACGTCGTTACCGATTGTCAGATCACATTGAAACGTCATAGGGTGGTTGGACTAGGTCTGGGGAAGAAACCTATCGAAATCGACAATGATCCGACATCCAAGATGGCCGCCAGCCATCGGTGGCCATCTTGAAAATTGGTTTCCGGATGATAACGTCGCTACCGATTGTCAGATCACATTGAAACGTCATAGGGTGGTTGGACTAGGTCTTGGAAAGAACCCTATCGAAATCGACGTTGATCCGAAATCCAAGATGTCTGCCAGCCACCGGCGGCCATCATGAAAATTGGTTTCCGGATGATAATTCTGTTACCTTTTATCGGATCGCTTTGAAATTTTATAGAGTGGTTGGACTAGAACTGGGGAAGAAACCTGTCGAAATCGACAATGATCCGGAATCCAAGATGCTGGCTGCCAGCCACTGGCTGCCATCTTGAAAATTGGTTTCTGGATGATAACTCCGTTACCGTTTATCGGATCGCTTTGAAACTTCATAGAGGGGTTGGTCTAGGTCTGGGGAAGAAACCTATCGAAATCGACAATGATCCGACATCCAAGATGGCCGCCAGCCATCGGTGGCCATCTTGAAAATTGGTTTACAGATTATAACTCCGTTACCGTTTATCGGATCGCTTTGAAACTTCATAGGGTGGTTGGACTAGAAACCTATCGAAACTGACGATGATCCGAACTCCAAGATGGCCGCCAGCCACGGGATGCCGTCTTGAAAGTTGGTTTCTGGATGATATCTCCGTTACCATTTACCGGATCACTCCATAGGGTCGTTGGAATATGTCTGGTGAAGAAACTTATCGCAATTTACGATAATCCGAAATCCAATATGGCCGCCAGTCAGCGGAGGCCATCTTCAAAATTGGTTTCTGGACAATACCTCCTTGACCGTTTAACTGATCGCCTTAACACTTCATAAGGATGACTGGTCTGGGGCTGAGGAAGTATAAATATTTTCTGAAAGCCCTCATTGGTTTGTCATCATGGTGGAATATTATGCGCCGTTTGCGGAGCTCTTGTTTAGCTAAGCTCCACCCACACCCCGCTCATGTTGGGATAGAACGACCTCTGAACTCCCTGACTATCAATTTCCAGAAAATTATACAGGTACGCTGTTGAGTATTTTGAAACCAATTTGACGGGGTACTATTGCTGCCTATGGCATATGACGTCATTACACTGAAAGGGTACATTGTGAGGTGGGATGAAATGATCATTGGTAATAGGTTTCATTTCTTGTATATGCATTTGACTTTTCTCTTTCTCATTTGCGGAAGATATGTATTATGGTTATTCGAGTCCGAATCCGTACATAGACAATATTAGCTTATTAAAAAGCCCAGATCTTGCACTTTATATATGAGTCGTTTGACGTCGGAATCGGCAAGGCATGCGCATCATGGCGACCGTCAACATGTGTAAAATGACTATGAAGAGCTAGCACTTAGTTCTCCGGAGTTCAATGGATATGCAACCGTAGACGGGATAGCGAGGTGTCTTGCTCAGTGAAGGAAGTTTAGAGTTACATAGGGATACTATCTAAAACTTTCCTGACAGTTGTATAGTGTACATAGTATATGAGTTGTGCGGTTAACTACTAGAATATGTGTGTGCCCTCGGTGAGCCTATAAGAGACGTGGTGGATTCGGAGAAGATACAGTGGTATACACGTATCAGTTCCTGTATTATTTTAATCTTGGCTCCTGCACAGAGTGGTAAGACCAAGTATGTGAAAAGAACAATTAAGGCCTGGCGAGGCCTCTTTCGACAACTTCTGATTCAGATTCTCATGCTAGTATGTAGCATTGCAAAGCGGTGACAAATATTTTTGGTGTCAGTGTTGCGCATCCGCGTGGTTTTAGCCTCGATCTGAATAGGGGAATTCCCAGATTTATCATGATCTATGATTTGGCGAACACGGTAGATGGTTAAATGATGAATCATTTCTAGAATCAATCACACCATGAGAGTTATAATGCAATACGAATCATGCGGAATCTATGCCATTAATGGCAGGAACATAGGGGTAATTTTTATCTATTGTCACTTAGTGGGTATTATATAAGAGCCACCACATGAACACACTGCTCTTACCCATCGTACCCAATTCATTTAACTTCTACTTAGTTATCTGTTTTCAAGGGAAGGGGTGGAAGGGGGGTTCTTTTCGAATTCAATAAGATATGGTAACTTGCACTTACCATCAGGATCGCTGGGCGCATTAGCTTATCCATCTTCTTCTTCTTTTCGATCGCTGGTATCACACTTGGAGAGCCGTTCTCAAGATGAAATCTGTGGTTTTCTGCAGTTCTTCCACAGGCCCATACAGCTTTTCAAGAATAGAGGTTGATAAAGGCCAGATCTCTTCTCTCAGCAGCTGATACGTACTGCAACATTGAAGTATGTGCTCTGTGGTCTGTTCTGCTTCTCCACAAGGACAAGCGGGCGATGTCGTAAGGTGGAACCGCTTGTACATGTGTTGGTTTAGTCTGTTGTGTCCAGTTCTGAGACGAAAAATGGTCACTTGCTCTGGCCTCGAGAGATGATGGTAGGCATCTTCTGATTGAGGTGTTCTATAGAGGGACTTAATGATAGTCTTCATCTCTGTATGGGTAACCATGTTTTCTGTCTGATTCTCTTCTGCACCCACCTTTGCCATTTTGTCTGCTTCCTCATTTCCTTGGACTCCACAGTGTGAGGGGATCCACTGCAGTGCTATCCGAAAGCATTTGATGGTTTGTAGTGCTTCTTCAAGTTGTGGCAGCTTACCTTTGGTGATAGCCTCAAGGACGGAGCGGGCATCAGATAAAAAGACAATCTGTGCAATAGGGTCTGCTGTTCTGCTGATGGTATTAGCTGCATGAACCAGTGCTTCGACTTCAGCTCTGTAGTTTGTGCAGTGTTTGCCTGTCGGTATTGCAGCTGACTCATGTTGTCCGTTTGGATACTGTATGTGCAGTCCGGCACCTCCGCTCCTAATTGCATCTTTGGCTGATCCATCTGTGTAGATCCTTATCCATGTCTCCTGAGGGTACATTTCTTCCAGCATGGCTAGGGTCAGGGCCTTCTTGCTCACATCACTGTGTTCATTTTTGGTTGTGAGATGAGGTACTGTGGTGCGAATAGCTATGCTCTCTAGTTTGTTTTCCCAGGGTGGAGGATCAAGGGTGTGGTTTGAATCTTCTATTTGTGCTGGCAACATCTCTTGGTGTTTCCTTTGAAGTGCTTTTGTCTCTTTCACAAAACTTGATCTTTTAAGTCTTCCTGATGACAGCTGTGCTTGCCTGATCTTCATCGGGTGGTTATTGAACGATTTGAACTTTGCAGCTTGGATCAGTGCTTTGCATTCCCTTCCTTTGCTAAGTGGGGGAATGCCTGCTGTCTGCTCCATTTTTTCTATTGGTGTTGATCTCATTCCACCAGTGATGATGCGCAGTGCCTGGTTTTGTACTCTGTCGAGGTTCTGTTGATGAGATTTAGCTGTTGTCATCCATGAGCTGGATCCATACTCAAGGTGTGGTCGTACGGCACCTAGGTAGATGGTCTTGAGGATCCTTTCATTGGCACCCCACTTTGTTCCTGCCAGCTTCCTCATGATGTTTAGCTTTCTTCTGGCCTTTGCCTCTGCATTCTGGATGTGCTCCTTCCATGTTAATCTTCTGCCATATGTGACTCCCAGGTATGTCTGCTGGTCCTCGTATTCGAGTGGAGTACCGCCCAGTGTCAGATTGCCAACCTTGGTTTTGGTGGACAGTGTGAATAGCATGGCTGATGATTTTTCTTTGTTGATGGTAATACACCAGCGATTGGCCCAAGCTGTAATTCTGTCCAAGGCGAGCTGCATTCTGTACGTGGCAGTCGTTGTGTACTCCTCGGTGCACCAGATTACGAGGTCATCTGCATAGAGGGCTGCTTGGATCCCATTGGGCAGCTCTGCTACAATGTCATTGATGAAGAGTATGAACAGAGTAGGTGATAATACTCCGCCTTGTGGCACCCCTTGTCTCAGCAATACATTCTGTCCAGATTGTCCATCCACCAGCACCCTAGCTCTGCGATTGTGTAGGTATGACTTGGTCCATCGGAACATGTTGCCACCGATGCCTGTGCGCCAGAGCTTCACGAGGAGGCCATCCTTCCACACCTTGTCAAATGCTTTCTGCAGATCGATAAAGGCAGCTAGCATCACCTTCTTGGCTTGAAAAGTGTCCTCTATGACCTGTGCAAGATGTGTTGTTTGATCTTCTGTGCTCCTGTATCTTCTGAATCCGGCCTGCTCTGAAACTATAATGTTCTCTGACTCCAGGTACCACTGCAACCGCTGGTTGATGATGCGCTCCATGGTCTTGCATATGCAGCTTGTAAGACTGATAGGACGGTAGCTCAGCACTTTCATCTTGTTCTTTCCTTTTTTCAGAATAGGAGTCATTCTGGCTTCCTTCCAGCACTGAGGAACCTCTCCATTGGTCCAACTGAGATTAAAGATGTCTAGCAACTTGCGAAGAGATGCATTACCAAGGTGTTGGATCATTTCATTCGTAATGCCATCTGGCCCGGGAGATTTCTTCTTTTTCAGTTGGCGGATAGCCTTCTTCAGTTCTGTTAAACTAATGTCAACTTTCATTGCATCGTGAGTGTTGGTGTCTGTTCTTTCCTTTTGCTCTTTTCTAACCTCCCTTTGACGCATTCGTTGTATAGAAATGTTGCTTTCTTTTGCATATGCCTTCGCAAAGGCATCTGCTGCCATCTTTCCTGTCAGTGTTTGTCCATCTTCTTCAAGAGTAATCTTCTCTCCCCTGACACCCTCATCATTGAGTGCTTTAGTCAGTCTCCATAGTTTTGTGGTGTCTCTCTCTAAATTAAACCCTGCCGTTTTTTCCCTCCAGCTTCTTCTTTTGGCCTCCAGCTTGGTCTTTAGATACCTGGCTTTAGTTTGTTGTAGCGTGAAGTAGTTTTCATGACAGGGATTACCCTCTGCATCTTCTCTGGCCTTGTCTAGTTTATCATGTGCTGCTTGCAGTTCTGTTGTCCAGTAGGGGCGGTAGTTTTTCCTGAGCCCTCGAGGAATCGCTTCGTTGGCAGCCTTGAGGATACTTGAATTAAATTCCTTGACCGCATTGTTGATGTTTCTCCCTTCTACTGCTATATTTTGGGTAAGCTCATTGGAACTAATGCCGAACAGACTCTAATTTGCCTTTTTGTAGTTCCACCTTGGATGTTGAGGTGAACTGGTCGAAATACTTCCAGAAAGAGAGAGGAGGACTGGGCGGTGGTCGCTTCCTCCTAACTGCGATCCGACCACTCTACTGAGGTTTCTGTGAATGTCTTCTGTACAAAATGCCAAGTCTGGCGTTGTTGTCGAGTGCCATCGGCGCGCGTAGAAGGTAGGCTGATCTGTGGGATCGTTGACAAGTAAAAGGTGCTTTTCATCTTGCCATGCTTCAATGTCTTCTCCTCGTTTATCAAGTGTTCTGTATCCCCAGCTCTGGGACTGGCTATTAAAGTCTCCCGCAATGAGGAAGTGGCAGTCCGGGACCTGGATTGTGTCAAGTGAGAGATTCTTGTCATTAGGGCAGTAATAATTGACAATTTCAATCACAGAGTTGCTGGTTGTTACCTTGATCTTGATATATTCTGCCTCTTCCATAAAGGTTTTGATCTGGCTGGCGTTCACGCTGTTTCAGACCAAGGTCATCACCCCACCTTTCTTTCTTCCTCTTCGATCACACCGGAAAATCTGGTAACCTCTGATCTTAACTGGTTTTCCTTCTTGCAGGTGTGTCTCTTGAATGCAGCAGATATCAATGTTGTTTTCGTTCAGGAACTGTTCGAGCTCTGATTTCTTGTTGGTAACCCCTTCTGCATTCCAGTGCATGATGTTGATACTGGGGTTCTCTTTGGGTTTGGTCTTCTCTTTCCGTTGGCCAGTAGCTCTCCATCCTCGTCCCCTGGCTCCACAAGACGAGTTGATGGGACCTCCAGTAGCTGAGGGTGGGCTCCTTCGAGGCATGGAGCCCGGCGCTGCACCTGCCTGGCGGATCCTCACAGGGCGAGCACCATTTCGATTGATTCGATCTCCAAGTGTAATTTCATTAGCGTTGTGCATAATGCTCTGGTTAGCCCCTCCAAATGTCTGGATTGACACCCAGTGGGTTACACCCCTGCGCCACGTTGAGGCCGAGCATATAGTCTTAAACAGGGGAGCTTATCCATTATATCGACGTCTCTCGGGTTTGTGAGGGCTGTGAGATAGTTGTAGGGTGACATAATCTGCCACATATTCCGATGGTTGTTGATGATGTTTGTGGTTGAAGAGTAGTTTCTTCCTCGATTATAGGGACACTCCTATGCAGAGTAGTAAGATCTAGTTAGTGACACGGATAATTAATAATCGAGAACGTCTCTTTCAATTGTCCTAATCAGATAAATGGAGCATGATAAAGTGGTTACATGCCTGCAGCTGGTGTAGTGGCGTTTCAGAAGGGCATTGACGTCAACCTGAATTGGGAAATTCCTATTGTAAGAGAAATTAATGATGTGATTAGTGTAGTAGACGGGCTAGTGATGAACCGCTTCATACAATGATTACACCACGAGAATATCAGCCTAAAAGTGGACATGTGCATACCTTCACTATGAGGCTAGTTGTTCTGATCGCCGATGATGCAAGTTCAATAAAATGCAACTGCGTATGTGCGGGTATGGACGACTGGCTGATGCAGATGATCAGATACATATATAGCATCCGAAAAGGACTAAATTATCTCTTGGTTATCAGAATAGAAAACGAACAAAAGCGAACGTAAATATTTTTATCAGAATAAAATTGTATCGGCTATATTAATCTGAAGCGTAATTCAACTATGTAATAGAATTAGTAACAAGACCATACTATTATGGCAACTATAATAAAGTACTGAAGTCTGAAATCCCCCTTTGAGAAGAGTATAGCAACTCTACGGCTAGTTATCTCTATGATTGAAACATAAGAAGTATTTCATCAATTGTCAGTATCTGGTATTAGTCTAGAATTCTCTCATGATGTCGTGTATGGTTACATCCGCTCGTCAGGCGTATGCTACGAACGATTGCAGGAGATTTTAAAGACGGTGGTGACAATCCCACTTATAGCTGCTTATAAATTTAAATGACGGAACCTCATCTGGCATATTTTGAGATATGCTCTGTTGATGTTCCTCGGCATCCGAGTGAAGAAGCATAGTGGATTATGTCTACATGCATACTAAATTACACTCCTATGGTTAAATGCATCAATAAATATTCACCAAGAATCAGGGGTGTGGTCATAACGAGTGTCGATAAAGTTCTCGTCAAAATTGTATGTGATTGGTATCTCAACCTCTGGTACAGTAGCATTCAAATTGCCACAGTTATACATGCGCCACTCTAGATGTGCAGACGCAGGTAACAGTAGATGTGTAATTGTATTCAAATACAAAAGGTAGGGTTCCTTCTGTCTCTAATCCCATTGGTATTAACTATCCTCGTGTCCTTGCAGAACAAATATATAGAGACAATGTATGTAGTGTGCTTGAAAGATGATGGTTATTAATATAATAATACCTCACAGTGTCATGGAGAACGTACGGTAAGAATTGAAGATGAACCTCCTCTGCAGTAATGGTACTCCGTGCAAAGTCACATGCTTAGATTCCGATATATAAAAATATTTATATATGTACAAAAATGTAGTAATAATATGATATCTATTTAGTCTATTATTAAGTGTAGAAGTATGGAGTATGGTGGGGTTATTTTACAAATAACGATGTGTTAACCACTTTTGTGTCAACCGCACCTCAACTAGCTCAAAGTGCTACTCATTTTGATCAACCGAATACTAAATATTAAATTTTTACTCCGTTATGGTCTATTTGCACGTCAAGAGAAGACTATTATCTAACATTTTGGAATGCACAGAAAGAGCTTTTTGATGTCATTTAAATGGATATTTCTCAAGACCACTGTCGATGATGTTTAGGCAGACTTTAACATTAAAACGAACATGAAAGCCATACTTTTTGCTTGATCAGGGACCATTTGCATGCAAAAGAGACTGAAATTAAGGGCTCGAGCAACTCATTTCAATGGTCAATTTACAAAAAAAGATAGTGTTCTCTTTGCCCGCAAATAGAAATGCATAAGAACCACTGCAGAGACCGCTTGGGCCGTCTTGGCCATTATAGCGTTAGGTTGGCACATGCAAATCAACTTTTTTACCGACCAAAATTCCTAGTGTTCCCTTTTGTCCTGGACAGATTAACGGCGAGCAACAGTGATTCGCCCTTTGATGCACAATTGAGATTGGCTAAGAAAAATCTAGATCTGCCGTTACTGAATGGCCATCTGCTGGCAATGGCAAGCCAAGTTTTTAAAATTTTAGCACCGGAATGACTGGCTCGCTCGGTGAGCCAGTCATTGCAGTGATAAATTTACTAAAACATAGTCTTCTCTCGGCATGCAAATAGACTGTCAATAATGACTTATTCCCCACTATAGAGGTCGTTTAGCCAGTAATGAGTTGACCAAAGGCCCGCGGCGAGCAGCTCATTGCGAGTTTAGGTAAGTGCCACACGCCACGGCACTCATAGTGATAATCTTTGTAGATAAGATCCTGTATGTGAACAGTAATTTACACGTATGTGTTCGGACAATGGTGTTGGTTGTTGAAAAGAATACCCACGCGCTGATGTGGACGCTATACATGTATAACTCGTTAACCCCGTTGTCTTTCAAAGTTGTTAAAAAATTTCAGTTTTCTCCTTAAAAATCTTCACGAGCAGACCAAGATATGATTGTTTTTTAAAATTTACGATATCAGTGACAGGCTCGGTTATCGAACTAGTCATTCCAGTGGTAACATTTAAAATATACCTGTCTCCTCTTGGTCTGCAATTTGACATTTCTCAAGACTGCTGCCCGAGCCGTTTATTTGGCAAGCTCGAGTGCTAAAGTGTTAATTCGGAAGGCAGACAGCATTGACAGATAGAGCATGGTGGTACATTCGGAGAATCAATTTGTCCAAAAATATATACGTTTTTCTTTGAGTGCTATATTTCACATAAATATGTATATTTTATAAATTTCTCCCACGTACACGTTTAGGATTTTTGTAACCGCGTACACGTCAGTTGAACGTGTACACACGTGTACAGCCCTAATATATATATATATATATATATATATATATATATATATATATATATATATATACGCTGGTAGAAGAAAGAGGGAATCTTTAGCACAGGTGAAGAGATGGTTGACAACTCCGAAGATGTTGTGTCCAGATAACTAAGGTTAACCCTGAATATCTTCCAGACAAAAGGTTGCTGGCTTTCCTCTTTTTTAAGTAAAGATGTGAGAGTTATGTTGTCCACTAAATTTTAATTTTAAGCATTGTAACTTAGCTGATCTAGTTTCAGTAGTCGTATCCCAAATTGGCTTTTCTATGGAGCAGACAATGAATGGCATTCGAACCGACTATTTCCATAGGGTGGCAGCGCCTGCCCAACCAGTTGTTTCGAATGTTAAAGAAAGATGGAGCTGTATACCGGCAATGGACATGGCTTAACAATGTGTCAGTCCCACTGTCCATATATGGCTCAATCATTCAGAATTCTGCCAACTTCTAATCCTTTGGTTTTTTTATGCGAATATGAAAATATGGAAATGTTCAGTTCGCATGCCCGACTAGAAGAGTGTCACCTCCGGGAGCCTAGCAGGGGAGATTTTTTTCATGAGGTCGGACAATGCAGCTACTTGGCTAACTACTGTGCACAACTTACATTTACCAGACAGGGTATTCACCAATGTGTTCAGTGTGTTTTGTCATACAATTATAGACACGAACCCTCGGTACATCATTCAATGTGCGAGGTCATAATTAACTGGGCCAACTATGTTTGTCAAATCCCATAGACAAGACCAGTAAAACTAAACTCAGTTTACTTAGTTATTATACTCTTGAGTAATTATTATTATTATTATTATTATTATTATTATTATTATTATTATTATTATTATTATTATTATTAATCTGCGATGCAATGAGATTTGCATTATGGCTAGAGTATGGAAGATGCGTGTTGACCTGGGCCTCCTCTTAATGAGAGACGGTCAATGAACATATTAGAAAATACCCCAGTACACCTCTGAGCGTCATCAAAGTTAACCGTTTTCGATTTTTGCAAAAACTTAACTGCTGTTATACAGTCTAATGAACACCAGAAGATACCTTAAGGCCCATATTCGTTTCCAGTCACCCAATTTTAGTCACAAATATCGGTTTTCTTATTCGACAGAACTGAACTTCCCATGCTCGGAAAAGTTGAAATCTAAAAGAGCGTTTTTTAAAGACAACAAAATTTTCTTTGGTCCGATAGAATTGAAATTTGGTCAAATTCTATGTCTATAATCAACATGATTTTGTATCAAATTTAAAGTTGATCCATTCAATTGTTTAAGTAAAATCATCTTTTCCATGCCTGGAATGTCGCCATAGTAAACCTATAGGAATTTCAAATATGAATATTTGAACGCCGACTGCACCTATAGCTTATGTTGGATTACCACCATATTTGGGTAGGGTGTTTCAGAGAGGTGTGATGACTTTGAGGTCAAAGTTCAAACGGCAGAGGTTCCCACCGCCTGTTAAATTTACCCGGTTCTGTCTTTGGAATGGAGTATGCCCCTCCCGTTCTCGATACATACTGATTGAAATTCCTAGATTGATTGGAATGTAATTTGTTCTGTCTGTCAAGGCCATATTTCATGGTTATTTGACATTCCATTTCATTTTGCTTGATTTTCATGAAAACTTTACAAATGGTCGATCACGTATGCCGGATCCAATGGTGCTTGTTTTGAAGGGATTAGAGCTCACGGTCAATGTCAACACTTGTGGGTCAATGTAGTTTCATGTTTTTGCCATAGAGTATGGCTTTACTTATAAAAGTCGATTATTTTTAGACTAAGTGGAATATTATGTTTTTGGTGCCCACTATCTTTGCAAATCACGTGGTTACTTAACGTTATCAGTTTACGTTTAATGCAGAAAGAAACTACACTTGCAGAGACATGGTGAATGGTTGCATAAGAAGAGTACGCAGATATACAGATACTTTAGTAAATGTTTTCTAGTTGTTATTATTATTATTATTATTATTATTATTATTATTATTATTTCAACAGGAATATTCAAAGAGAGCACAATGGAGGCGTATAGGAGAATAGCCGACTTCATTCAGCAATATTCCCAATGAAGATGTAATGGATACGCTGTGGACTATAAGAATATAAGCATAATTATATGAATTAATTATAAATGGGGTGATGTCATTTAGGCGCGCGCTAAATTTTGAAATAATGATATTGAAAACTCTGAGATACCGACAATGAGCATGTTTTCTAAATTATCAAATGAATGTGTATTACTTTGCTCTCTAAATCTGTCATATACATGGTAATATATTAAGAGGAGCTGACACTGCGACCGAGATATCTATTTTGCAAGAGACGTAAAAGGACAGTGGCAGTTCCTATTTCGCCTCATAAGCAAATGATGAGGGAGAAAATTAGTGAAGCAAGGTACAAACCGTCTTGACTTCCCACCTATTAGCTTAGTTGATTGATTAGGATACCCTCAGCTATGAAATGTTCAGTTTGTCTGTCTGCCTGTCTGTCTGTCTGCCTGCCTGCCTACATGCATGCCTGCATTCCCGCCTGCATCTCTCTCTCTCTCTCTCTCTCTCTCTCTCTGTCATTGTCTCGCTATATTATGGTACATCCTCAATGTCTCTCGTACTCATATGCCATGCATAATCGAGCAAGGGAGTATGGTTTGAATTTCTGTGACCCGTCGTTTTTGGACATTTTTGCAAAATTGTAAATGTTTTGTGTACATAAAATAATAGACCATGGGGATAATATATGCCTGACATGGCCAAGATGACAATGAACTGAAGATATCAGATTCCGAAAAGGGGTTGCCCTTTTCTCACAGATGGTAAAATTGATGAATCCGATCTGGCGATCAGTATATGACGCCATGATCAATTAGCGGTACGTCACGTGTAGGCTGACGTCACGATCAACTTGTAATGAATGGAGGAGTTAAGTCAACCAGGAACGTTTAAAATTCCGTCAATTGTACGAATTGTATGTCTACTATTTAATAAACATTCTGCTGCATAATTTGAAACTAATTTGACTGGGCCGTGTCTGAAAATTTAGATTCAGTGAGTTCGAAAGAGATGGCTGAGGTAGAGCCAGAAGTGAGTTCATTCATTAGTAACGCTAACGTAGAACTTGGACTTCTCGGACACAATGAGAATTTACAGGCTTATGATAATCAGACTATTACTTTCAAGAAACGTTGACCCATTATATTTACTCAGAATGTCAATGTGTGTCAGAAACACACACTCGCAAAAGCCTGAACGGCAAAGCAAGATTTTTGTCTTGCAGCGTTGGTCTGGTGAAAGCGTTTGTTGAATAAGATGATAGGCGCTGACGCCAGTTGTGGGTTCAATGCCCAGTCATTGTTAATATTATCTTAATGTCACAAATACTGGTATAGCTGTGCATATAATATACAGCCCTAATATATACCGATATTCATGACTTGTAGGCAGTTGTCCTCTGACCACCCTTGTGGGATGTCGCCTTTCTAATAAATTGGGAAAATAAAAAGTTATATACATAAGTTGCTGTTGATGTTCTCTACCTATGTATCGCTTTAATTTTCATATATAGCATTTTTTAAAGCAAGTTACTCTTTTTCTCTGAATTGCGGGCAGTTGACCTTTGCTGTTCTTTGACCTTTAACGTTGGAGGAAGATTGCCTTATATATAAAGCATCTGCCCGTAAGCGCTGTTGGAAGACGATATATATAGAGAGGGAGGGGTGGGAGGGGAGGGAGGGAGAGGGGGACAGAGGGAGAGGGGACAGAGAGGGTGAGAGAGCGAGCGAGAGAGAGAGAGGGAGAGAGAGGGAGAGAGAGAGAGAGTGAGAGATGAAGAGAGAGAGAGCGGGAGAGAGAGAGAGGGAGAGAGAGAGAGCGAGAGAGAGAGAGGGGGGAGAGGGAAAGAGCGAGAGAGAGAGGGGGAGAGAGAGAGGGAGAGAGAGCGAGAGGGAGAGAGAGAGCGAGGGAGAGAGGGGAGAGGGAAAGAGAGAGCGAGAGAGAGAGAGAGAGAGAGAGAGAGAGAGAGAGAGAGACGGAGAGAGAGGGGGAGAGAGGGGGAGAGAGAGAGAGAGCGAGAAGAGGGAGAGAGAGAGGGAAGGGAGAGAGGGAGGGAGGGAGGGAGGGAAAGAGAGAGAGAGGAGAGCGCGAGAGAGAGAGAGAGCGAGAGAGAGAGAGAGAGGGAGGGAGGGAGAGAGAGAGAGAGAGAGAGGGGGATAGAGATGGAAGGAGGGGTATGGAGGACAGGAAGTGGGAGGGGTGGGGCGGGCGGGGGGGGGGGGGCGGGGAGGGAAAGAGACGAGGGGGCGAGAGAAAGAGAGATGGAGGGTAGGAAGGGAGAGAGGGGGAGAGAGATAGTATTGCGTGTGTGTGTGCGTGCGTGTGTGCGTGCGTGCGTGCGTGTGTGTGATGTGTGTTTGTCCGTCGAGGTAAGGAGTCATTCATGTACAAGTTCCAGTTAATTTTATTTTCTCTCAGGTGTTACAAAAACATATGAAGCAATTATTTGCAAATGTGGTGTTTGGAAAATATAATATTATTTGCATAAATATATTGCAAAATATTATGAAATCACTATAAAATCAGCATACCTATAAAATATAAGCAGCAGCAGCAGTAGTTAGCAGTGTTAGTCATAGTAAGGTGTGGAAGTAGCAGCGGCAGTAGCAGCGGCAGCAGCAATCGCAGCAGCAGCGGTGGCTGCCGCTGCGGCGGCGGCAGAGGCAGTCCAAAATGAACAAGATGGCTGGAGATGTGCGCAGGATATCAGTAGGTGAGAGGTTGCTTTAGATCAATGAATGTTCACGCAACCACGCGAAAATTTCCGGGCGACCCATTTAAACGGAAAACGTGTTTCATGAACCGATACACGGAGAAACGCACATCACCAAAAAACCACGATCCGATTAAGCCCAATATCTAAATCTAGGCGTTTTGTTAAAATCAAGTGTAGCAAATGTCAACTCGTTTTCAGCGCAATTATATCATTAAAACCCTTGACGGTGACGTTGAGTGTTTCTAACACGAGTGTGTGATTACGTAGCTAACACTTGACACGATCGCCATTGATTAGTGAGACGTAAGTCTCACATAGCCATGCATCCAGGCCACGCATACGCGTCTGATTTTATATAGGCCTACATATGATTCAAGACAAACAAGATCAAACAGGCCGAAGAACAGCTACTGCAAATACATCGACGACGATGCCAACGATGGCGGGAACAACAACAACAACAACAACAACAACAATAACAACAACAGCGACAACCTCCTCAACAACAACAACAACAACAACAAAAACAACTACAAAAACAACAACAACAACAACAACAACAGCGGCAACCTCAACAACAACAACAGCAGCAACAGCAACAACAACAACAGCAGCAACAACAACAGCAACACCGATGATTAACCTTGTATATCATTTCCCAAACTAATCAAATTAATAATAATAATAATAATAATAATAATAATAATAATAATAATAATAATAATAATCATAATAATAATAATAATAATAATAATAATAATAATAATAATAATAATAATAATGATGATGATGATGATGATGATTATAATGATAATAATATCATATGTGAACACAAATTAAAAAATTATAATACCTCTATCGCCCAAAACTAACATAAATGTTGCCCTCATATACCATTTGCCTGAGTGAAATAAAGAAAACTGAGACTGAAACTGATGTTAAAACTCCTCAAGATCACGGTCTGCCCCAAACGCGTTTGTGATGGTATTAATTTAGACTTTAATCTGTAGTGTTCCTTTATTTGAATCTCAGCATTCATTTGAATGATTTAATTGCTTCGTTTTCAAAGCAATCATACATTTGACATGTAATTAGTGTATTCTTAATTCGGCTAGATATGAGGATTATGGGAAATATGTAGAATCAATCTGAGACAAGCATCTATTAACTGTATGCCAATATATATCCTCAGAACCTCACGGGACTTGATAAGATTTTGTGTTTTATGGACAGCCAAAGAAATTGGTGTGCTATTGTGTGTTGGTAGGCCTACTTTTCGTCGGGCGGGTGCGTGTGTATGAGCGTGCGTGTGCGCGTGAGTGAGTGAGTGAGTGCGTGAGTGCGTGCTTACGTATAATGCATTTGTGCGTGCTATCTGACATCCTGTTATCTGCCACTCGTCAAGAAATAGCTAACTAGTACTAATCGGTAGTTATCCGATCTGTCTATGACGTACTCTCAGCTTTTGGAAACAAAGGTCTTAGCTGCTTAATTGCATATGTTTTATATCAGTGAACAGATTTAGATTACAGAATCAAACATCTGTAATTTGCACCATAAAAGTGTGTTTCCTGTTCAAATATTCTAGTATACATTAACGAAAACTGTTATAGATCACATCTTAGTTTACTTGAATGGATTGAGCAAAATATCACAGATAATAGCAATGGTGAGTCTGGTTTGCATCCAGGATATTAATAGTTTTGCTTCAAGTATTTTAGTGTAGTTTATCATTCAGTAGGTCTGTTTTAGTATCTTTCTAGGTTAAATTATGTAATAAGATCTAGATCTACTAAGCATGGACGTTATTTGATGCGAATCGAAGGGTGGGGTGGAGGGATGCATATGTGTTTCCACTTTCTTTGATAAACACCCCTGTTTATTTACATGCAAATATTCATACGTGCAGTGTGTTGAATTTTTTTGGAATTAATTTGAAAGGAACTTGTTGCCAACTCAGAGAGCAATAGCTTCCCAGCAGATTAATTTCGAAAGCAATCCACTGAATTGTTCTTGTATTCTTGTCTCAACGGTGTGTTGTATTTGGTCGGTGGCAGAAACCGCAATTTTCTCTCAATGTAAGAATCTTCACGAGAGAGACAGTATTGTGTGTGTGCGTGCGTGCGTGCGTGTGTGCGTGCGTGCGTGCGTACATGCGTGCGTGCGTGTGTGTGGTGTGTGTGTGTCCGTCGCGGTAAGGAGTCATTCATGTACAAGTTCCAGTTAATTTTATTTTCTCTCAGGTGTTACAAAAACATATGAAGCAATTATTTGCAAATGTGGTGTTTGGAAAATATAATATTATTTGCATAAATATATTGTAAAATATTATGAAATCACTATAAAATCAGCATACCTATAAAATATAAGCAGCAGCAGCAGTAGTATTAGTCATAGTAAGGTGTGGAAGTAGCAGCGGCAGTAGCAGCAGCAGCAATCGCAGCAGCAGCGGTAGCTGCTGCTGCGGCGGTGGCAGAGGCAGTCCAAAATGAACAAGATGGCTGGAGATGTGCGCAGGATATCAGTAGGTGAGAGGTTGCTTTAGATCAATGAATGATCATGCAACTACGTGAAAATTTCCGGCCGACCCATATAAACAGAAAACGTGTTTCATGAACCGATAAACGGAGAAACGCACATCACCAAAAACCCACGATCCGATTAAGCCCAATATCTAAATCTAGGCGTTTTGTTAAAATCAAGTGTAGCAAAGGTCAACTCGTGTTAGACAGGTGGTATTCGGACCACCTGTCTTGGAGAAGCGCCATCCTCTTGCTTCCAGAAAAATGTGGCTAGTCGCAGAAGGCTGACTGTATATATTATGTAATTTCATGTTCGTTCGAATTATGTTTTTGTTTCTGTAAATTCTAGATAAACTGTTATATTATGCCAACGTTATATGTTACATTGTAGATCTCTATATGGTCAAAACGTGTAATTTCGTTCAGTACCAATACATTTCATTTCATTTCATTTCCAGCGCAATTATATCATTAAAACCCTTGACGGTGCCGTTGAGTGTTTCTAACACGAGTGTGTGATTACGTAGCTAACACTTGACACGATCGCCATTGATTAGTGAGACGTAAGTCTCACATAGCCATGCATCCAGGCACGCATACGCGTCTGATTTTATATAGGCCTACATATGATTCAAGGCAAACAAGATCAAACAGGCCGACGAACAACTACTGCAAATACATCGACGACGATGCCAACGATGGCGGGAACAACAATAACAACAACAACAACAGCGACAACCTCAACAACAACAACAACAACAACAACAACAAAACAACAGCGACAACCTCAACAACAACAACAACAACAACAACAGCGGAAACCTCAACAACAACAGCAGCAGCAACAACAACAACAGCAACAACAACAACAACAACAGCAACAACCGATGATTAACATCTATATCATTTCCCAAATTAATCAAATTAATAATAATAATAATAATAGTAATAATAATAATAATAAAAATAATAATAATAATAATAATAATAATAATAATAATAATAATAATAATAATAATAATAATAATGATGATGATGATAATGATTATAATGATAATAATATCATATGTGAAAAATTATAATACCTCTATCGCCCAAAACTAACATAAATGTTGCTCTCATATACCATTTTCCTGAGTGAAATAAAGAAAACTGAAACTGAAACTGATGTTAAAACTCCTCAAGATCACGGTCTGCCCCAAACGCATTTGTGATGGTATTAATTTAGACTTTAATCTGTAGCGTTCCTTTATTTGAATCTCGGCATTCATTTAAATGATTTAATTGCTTCGTTTTCAAAGCAATCATACATTTGACATGTAATTAGTGTATTCTTAATTCGGCGAGATATAAGGATTATGGGAAATATGTAGAATCAATCTGAGTGCATTATGCACAACGCAAATGAATGACACTTGGAGATCGAATCAACCAAAATGGTGCTCGCCCTGTGAGGATCCGCCAGGCAGGTGCAGCGCCGGGCTCCATGCCTCGAAGGAGCCCACCCTCAGCTACTGGAGGTCCCATCAACTCATCTTGTGGAGCCAGGGGACGAGGATGGAGAGCTACTGGCCAACCGAAAGAGAAGACCAAACCCAAAGAGAACCCCAGTATCAACATCATGCACTGGAACGCAGAAGGGGTTACCAACAAGAAATCAGAGCTCGAACAGTTCCTGTATGAAAACAACATTGATATCTGCTGCATCCAAGAGACACACCTGCAAGAAGGAAAACCAGTTAAGATCAGAGGTTACCAGATTTTCCCGTGTGATCGAAGAGGAAGAAAGAAAGGCGGGGTGATCACCTTGGTCCGAAACAGCATGAACGCCAGCCAGATCAAAACCTTTATGGAAGAGGCAGAATATATCAAGATCAATATAACAACCAGCAACTCTGTGATTAACATTGTCAATTATTACTGCCCTAATGACAAGCATCTCTCACTTGACACAATCCAGGTCCCGGACTGCCACTTCCTCATTGCGGGAGACTTTAATAGCCAGTCTCAGAGCTGGGGATACAGAACACTTGGTAAACGAGGAGAAGACATTGAAGCATGGCAAGATGAAAAGCACCTTTTACTTGTCAACAATCCCACAGATCAGCCTACCTTCTACACGCGCCGGTGGCCGGACTTGGCATTTTGTACAGAAGACATTCACAGAAACCTCAGTAGAGTGGTTGGATCGCAGTTAGGAGGAAGCGACCACCGCCCAGTCCTCCTCTCTCTTTCTGGAAGTATTTCGACAAGTTCATCTCAACATCCAAGGTGGAACTACAAAAAGGCAAATTAGAGTCTGTTCGGCATTAGTTCCAATGAGCTTACCCAAAATATAGCAGTAGAAGGGAGAAACATCAACAATGCGGTCAAGGAATTTAATTCAAGTATCCTCAAGGCTGCCAACGAAGCGATTCCTCGAGGGCTCAGGAAAAACTACCGCCCCTACTGGACAACAGAACTGCAAGGAGCACATGATAAACTAGACAAGGCCAGAGAAGATGCAGAGGGTAATCCCTGTCATGAAAACCACTTCACACTACAACAAACTAAAGCCAGGTATCTAAAGACCAAGCTGGAGGCCAAAAGAAAAAGCTGGAGGGAAAAGACGTCAGGGTTTAATTTAGAGAGAGAGACACCACAAAGCTATGGAGACTGACTAAAGCACTGAATGATGAGGGTGTCGGGGGAGAGAAGATTACTCTTGAAGAAGATGGACAAACACTGTCAGGAAAGATGGCTGCAGATGCCTTTGCGAAGGCATATGCAAAAGAAGGCAACATTTCTATACCACGAATGCGTCAAAAAGAGGTTAGAAAAGAGCAAAAGGAAAGAACAGACACCAACACTCACGATGCAATGAAAGCTGACATTAGTTTAGCAGAACTCAAGAAGTCTATCCGCCAAATGAAGAAGAAGAAATCTCCCAGGCCAGATGGCATTACGAATGAAATGATCCAACACCTTGGTAATGCATCTCTCCGCAAGTTGCCAGACATCTTTAATCTCAGTTGGACCAATGGAGAGGTTCCTCAGTGCTGGAAGGAAGCCAGAATGACTCCTATTCTGAAAAAAGGGAAGAACAAGACGAAAGTGCTGAGCTACCGTACTATCAGTCTTACAAGCTAGATATGCAAGACCATGGAGCGCATCGTCAACCAGCGGATGCAGTGGTACCTGGAGTCAGAGAACATTATAGTTTCAGAGCAGGCCGGAATCAGAAGATACAGGAACACAGAAGATCAAACAACACATCTTGCACAGGTCATAGAGGACACTTTTCAAGCCAAGAATGTGATGCTAGCTGCCCTTATCGATCTGCAGAAGGCATTTGACAAGGTGTGGAAGGATGGCCTCCTCGTGAAGCTCCAGCGCACACGCATCGGTGGCAACATGTTCCGATGGACCAAGTCATACCTACACAATCGTAGAGCGAGGGTGCTGGTGGATGGACAATCTGGACAGAATGTATTGTTGAGACAAGGGGTACCACACGGCGGAGTATTATCACCAACTCTGTTCATACTCTTCCTTAATGACATTGTAGCAGAGCTGCCCAATGGGATTCAAGCAGCCCTCTATGCAGATGACCTCGTACTCTGGTGCACCGAGGAGTACAAAACGACTGCTACGTACAGAATGCAGCTCGCATTGGACAGAATTACAGCTTGGGCCAATCACTGGTGTATTACAATCAACAAAGAAAAATCATCAGCCATGCTATTCTCACTGTCCACCAAAACCAAGGTTGGCAATCTGACACTGGGCGGTACCCCACTCGAGTATGAGGACCAGCAGACATACCTGGGAGTCACCTATGACAGAAGATTAACATGGAAGGAGCACATCCAGAACGCAGAGGCAAAGGCCAGAAGAAAGCTAAACATCACGAGGAAGCTGGCAGGAACAAAGTGGGGTGCCAATGAAAGGATCCTCAAGACCATCTACCTAGGTGCCGTACGACCACACCTTGAGTATGGATCCAGCTCATGGATGACAGCAGCTAAATCTCATCAACAGAACCTCGACAGAGTACAAAACCAGGCACTGCACATCATCACTGGTGGAATGAGATCAACACCAATAGAAAAAATGGCGCAGACAGCAGGCATCCCCCCACTTAGTAAAGGAAGGGAATGCAAAGCACTGATCCAAGCTGCAAAGTTCAAATCGTTCAACAACCACCCGATGAAGATCAGGCAAGCACAGCTGTCATCAGGAAGTCTTAAATGATCAAGTTTTGTGAAAGAGACAAAAGCACTTCAAAGGAAACACCAAGAAATGTTGCCAGCACAAATAGAAGACCCAAACCACACCCTTGATCCTCCACCCTGGGAAAACAAACTAGAGAGCATAGCTATTCGCACCACAGTACCTCATCTCACAACCAAAGATGAACACAGTGATGTGAGCAAGAAGGCCCTGACCATAGCCATGCTGGAAGAAATGTACCCTCAGGAGACATGGCTAAGGATCTACACAGATGGATCAGCCAAAGATGCAATTAGGAGCGGAGGTGCCGGACTGCACATACAATATCCAAACGGAGAACATGAGTCACCGACAGGCAAACACTGCACAAACTACAGAGCTGAAGTCGAAGCACTGGTCCATGCAGCTAATACCATCAGCAGAACAGCAGACCCTCTTGCACAGATTGTCTTTTTATCTGATGCCCGCTCCGTCCTTGAGGCTATCACCAAAGGTAAGCTGCCACAACTTGAAGAAGCACTACAAACCATCAAATGCTTTCGGATAGCATTGCAGTGGATCCCCTCACACTTTGGAGTCCAAGGAAATGAGGAAGCAGACAGGATGGCAAAGGTGGGTGCAGAAGAGAATCAGACAGAAAACATGGTTACACAAACAGAGATGAAGACTATCATCAAGTCACTCTATAGAACACCTCAATCAGAAGACGCCTACCATCATCTCTCGAGGCCAGAGCAAGTGACCATTTTTCGTCTCAGAACTGGACATAACAGACTAAAACAACACATGTAAGGCGGTTCCACCATAGGACATCGCCCTCTTGTCTATGTGGAGAAGCAGAACAGACCACAGAGCACATACTTCAATGTTGCAGTTTGTATCAGCTGCTGAGAGAAGAGATCTGGCCTTTGTCAACCTCTTTTCTTGAAAAGCTGTATGGGCCTGTGGAAGAACTGTAGAAAACCACGGATTTCATCTTGAGAACGGCTCTCCAAGTGTGATACCAGCGATCGAAAAGAAGAAGAATCTGAGACAAGAATTTATTAACTGTATGCCAATAAATATCCTCAGAACCTCACGGGACTTGATAAGATTTTGTATTTTATGGACAGCCAAATAAATTGGTGTGCTATTGTTTGTTGGTAGGCCTACTTTTCGTCGGGTGGGTGCGTGTGTATGCGCGTGCATGCGCGTGTGGGTGAATGAGTGCGTGCGTGCGTTCTTACATACATGAATTTGTGCGTGCTATCTGACATCCTGTTATCTGCCACATGTCAAGAAATAGCTAACTAGTACTAATCGGTAGTTATCCGACCTGTCTATGACATACTCTCTGCTTTTGGAAACAAAGGTCTTAGCTGCTTAATTGCATATGTTTTGTATCAGTGAACAGATTTAGATTACAGAATCAAACATCTTTAATTTGCACCATAAAAGTGTGTTTCCTGTTCAAATATTCTAGTGTAACTTAACGAAAACTGTTATAGACCACATCTTAGTTTACTTGAATGGATTGAGCAAACCATTACAGATAATAGCAATGGTGAGTCTGGTTTGCATCCAGGATATTAATAGTTTTGCTTCAAGTATTTTAGTGTAGTTTATCATTCAGTAGGTCTGTTTTAGTATCTTTCTAAGTTAAATGTATGTAATAAGATCTAGATCTACTAAGCATGGACGTTATTTGATGCGAATCGAAGGGTGGGGTGGAGGGGTGCATATGTGTTTCCACTTTCTTTGATAAACACCCCTGTTTATTTACATGCAAATATTCATACACAGTGTGTTGAATTTTTTTGGAATTAATTTGAAAGGAACTTGTTGCCAACTCAGAGAGCAATAGCTTCCCAGCAGATTAATTTCGAAAACAATCCACTGAATTGTTCTTGTTTTCTTGTCTTACAACAGTGTGTTGTATTTGGTCGGTGGCAGAAACCGCCATTTTCTCTCAATGTAAGAATCTTTACATCCTCATCATCTTCCTACCCACCTGACGTCATGCTATCACCATCACCTTTTAGAAGTTAGGAACAAATGGCACTGTACTAACACTGCAGAAACGAGAAACAATTACTGGCAGATATGCATGCTTTGAGCATTTCAAGTTGTTATATGGCAGGCTAAATTCCATTTCAGATTGTAGATTGAAAACAAAAGTTTGTTGCTGCTACTGATACTGCTGCTACTGCTTCTTCTTCTTCTACTACTACTACTACTACTACTACTACTACTACTACTACTACTACTACTACCACTACTACTACCACCCACTGCCACCGTAACCGCCACCGCCACCACCAGCACCACAACCACCACCACAACCACCACCACAACCACCACCACCACGAATTCTCGAGTCGCCTGTACGTGGCAAACATATTTTGGGCGATTTGAGCGATTTGTCCATCCCATTGGGAGAATGATAACCTGTGTGTAACTGTAAGTTGTATTACAGCCGTTCGGGTACCATCGGCCCTTCTCAATTGATAGGGAACGGTTTCTTAATATTGATTTCCCTTCCACGATTATCAAATTGAAAATTGAAAATCTAACAAGACGTAAACAGAGCCGTGGAATGTCTTGTAACGCTGCCGCGATAAAGGCTCACGTTGCATAATCTCATCAATTAAGACCAGTAAGTATTTACAAGTGCCCACACGCCCGGGCAAGGTGACTGAACCGTAAACAAAGCTATCGTACTTATCTGACTGGCGCACATTTGTCAATGTTCAAGACTTACAAGTTCACTGTATATACAGTTAGGCCTTTTTAACAAGGAATATGAGGCAATAAGATATGGGGCATGCCGATCGATGAAAGTAACCTGTTAACCGCCTAGCCTAATGCGCACACGCAACGCATTATGATAGTAGTATAGGGGTTTTTTAGTCGCTATTGTTCTTTTTCTCGAGAACAATGGCGAACGGCTGCCTGGAGTGTAGAACAATGGCGAACAGCCGCCCAGCGAAAAGAACAATGGCGAACAGCCGCCCAGGGGAAAAGAACAATGGCGAACAGCGGCACACGTTTGAGAGTTTATTGAACAATGACGCACAGCCGCACACGTTTTTTTGGATTTGCAACACTGTGGAATGTTCTATTATTTTGAATTAGTTAACCCTTAAAAGTTTAAAAGTTGTGTATTTTACGTTTAAATGTAGTGGCGGTGCGCCCACCTCCGTGGTTATCTACCGCGGTAAAAATAATAAGAGAGTGATGTAAAAGAATAGATTTTAAGAGGTGGTCTGATAATGGAGGTCGTAGGAGAAGGAGGTTGAGGATGTATGAGGAATTACGGTATTGATGTTTGAATATAATTTGACTGTTTCGTCACTAACGTTTTTAGTAAACTGTAGAATATTTAGAGACTGTCTGTAAGCTGTTACTGTCTTAGTATGCTACCAGACAGATTAGTAACAAAATATTAAAAATAATCTCATATTAATGGTATGTACGGTTGGAATGGTAACCAAGACTTGGTGGTGATGTATTGGATTGTATCATGGGTTAAAAAAGTTAACCCTTTCACTGATGAATATATAGCTCATTTTCATCGATACCATACAGGTAAACTGTTGAATATTTTGAAATTAATTTGACGTCGCTAACGTTATTAGTAAACTATTTTTGTTGAATATTTTGATTGAGTTTTAACCATCATTATGCACAAATTGTTTTTAAATACTTAATATTTCATTTGCAATAATATTTCAGAGGTGGTCTGGTAAGTGAGGACATAGGATGAGGAGGAGGGAGTATGAGGTTGAGGAGGGGTGAGGAATTAGGCCAATGCTCGATATTGATGTATATTTTGAAAATAATTTGACTGTTTCGTCGCTTACGTTAATTTATTAGTAAACTATTTTTGCTGAATATTTTGATTGACTTTTATCCGTCATTACGCACAAATTGTTTTTTTAAATACTTAGCAATAACATCAATCGTTTTAGATATGATGGTTAAAATGTGGTCATTATGTCTCTGAGGGTTCCGTTTATAGAATTGTATGTCGAGCGTGCGAGTGATAAAAAGATTATTCGTTGTGTATGATTTAACCATACATTTTGAATAGCTGTGGGATCGGTCCTTAATCGAGTTACAAACATGGCACGTGTTAATAATGAAAGAATGTCAAAACACCGCCCGTCTCGTTCTAAGCACGGGATATTACAATGTCCTCACCGAGAGTTTTTAAAAAATCGATAATAATGCATGCACCCGCTCACTGGCTATTGCTGTTTACCAACGCTTAAAGATACGACAATTAAGAGCAACATTTTGAGCATAGTAGCATAATCATAGATGGCCGTTTACTACAAATATAAATATATCCTTGCGGCTACAGAGCAGTGATACGTTATAACCATGTTTTTTACTATATAATTCAGTCCTGCCCTAAGCGACCACCTCGTGTTACGTCATTACATGGACGATATTAACCCTTTTATCCCTAGAATTTCTTCAAGAAAATGTCAATTTTCTTCATATTCATACTTGCATCCGTAGAGAAGTCTATTTTTGAAAATTTATCATCGGAATGACTGGCACTGTAGGCTATCCATTTGTCTAGTCATTGCGCCAGTAAACACTACCCACCAACCACCATCATCATTGCCAACACCCACCACCACCATCACCACCACCACCACCACCACAACAACCACCACCACCACCACCACCACCACCACCACCACCACCACCACCACCACTACGACCTACACCCATCACCATGCATTAACCCCACCACCACCATCCACGCACCCGCCAACCCGTAGCAAATTTCTTCATATTCATACTTGCATCCTTAGTGAAGGCTATTTTTGAAAATTAATCATCGGAATGACTGGCACTGTGGGATATCCATTTGTCTAGTCATTGTGCCAGTAAACACCCCCCACCAACCACCATCATCATCACCAACACCAACCACCAACAACACCACCACCTCCACCACTACTACCTACACCCATCAACATGCATTAACCCCACCACCACCACCCAGGCACCCGCCCATCCATAGCGAATTTCTTCATATTTCATACTTGCATCTTTAGAGAAGGCTATTTTTGAAAATTTATCACCGGAATGACTGCCTGACAGCTATCCATTTGTCTAGACATTGTGGTTGGAATGTGTGAGACCGCTGTGTTTGAAAAATGGCATATAGGTTGGAGAGGGTATGGCAATGAGGATTTAATAAAGGTCTCACTCGTATGCACATGTGCTAATACACGATACAGCTAGTTATACGTTGTACCCTTGTGCGTGCGTGCATGCCCCGGTGTGTACCCTGTTGCGCATGCATGCACCAGAAGACTATTTTTGAAAAGTTATCATCAGAATGACTGGCTCTGCTCGCTATCCATTTGTCTAGACATTGCGACAGCAAACACCACCCACCACCCACCAAACACCCACCACCTCCACCCCATCATCATCACCAACAACCACAACCATCACGACGAGCATCAACACCACCACCTTCAACACAACTGCCACTAGCACCACCACCGCCAGTACCGCCATCCACCACCAACCACTAGGCACCACCACCACCACCGCATGTTGCGAATTGTGACCGCTTGTTGCGGATTGCGGGCATATGTTGCGGATTGCAGGTGCATGATGTGGATTTGTGGGCATATGTTGCGGATTGCGGGCGCGTGATGCGGATTTGTGCATGGCAACAAGTGCATGTACATGCCTGAACACGCATACACACCAAAATGTATGCATACATGTGCGGACGCATGTTGTGGATTTGCGGGCGTATGTTGCGGATTGCGGGCGTATGTTGCGGATTGCGTGCACATGATGCGGATTTGTGGGTGGCAACAAGTATATGTACATGCCTGAACATGCATACACACCAAAATGTATGCGTACATGTGCGGATGCATGCGGTCAACATGTTGTGGATTTGCGGGCATATGTTGCGGATTGCAGGCGCATGTTGTGGATTGCGGGCACATGATGCGGATTTGTGGGTGCGTGTTGCGGATGACAACAAGTGTATGTACATGCCTGAACACGCATACACGCCAACATGCATGCATACATGTGCGGCCACATGCGGGCCGCATTTGTGAATTTGCGGGCATATATTGCAGATTGCGGGCACATGTTGCGGATTTGCTGGCATATGTTGCAGATTGCGGTCGCATGATGTGGATGGCGGGCCCATGTTGCGGATTTGCGGGCGCATATTGCGGATTGGCGTCCGCAGTACATATAATCCTATAAATGGTACAAATTCAATCCTTTTTCTCATTCCAGTTTAAACATCGCAAATTGTTTGAATGTGTAACTGCAGAGTAGTGAGGCAGTCAGATTTCTTTGAAGAACCTTGTAACTTGAATACTTGCTAGATTTATCCTATAATCAATATGCCGAGACATAAATGTTTTGAATGTGCTTCAACTTTTAATAGCTCAAATGACCTGAAGCGGCATAAGATCCGATTCCATAGCGATGAAGATAGCAAAAATCTAGACAGTGAAGATGAAGAAATGACAGAGATGAATAGTGATGATGATGAGCAAGTGGAGTTGGAGAGTGAAGCTGGTAATGACTCAGCGGAGACTGAGAGTGAAGATGAAGGTGAAGATGAAAAAGATGGTATAGGCAATGAGGAACTATTTACCATATTCCAAAATATTAAGCAGGTCTTAGACGCTGAACAATCAGGTTTAGAAGATGAGGATGGTGAAGTGGACACAGACCCAAATGGTGTAGGCAATGTGCCTATTTCCGTATATGCTGATGCTTTAGTTACAAAGTGTATAGACATAATGCTCCAGTCGAGAAGATTACAGAACTCTACGCTCATTAAAATAATTCGTCAGGAAATTAAAGATTTTATCGACGAGGGTTACGTATAAGATGAAGTAGTCTTCTCAGCTTTTCGAAAAAGAAAGTTTCTGATCAAGAAGTACATAAGGAACCATCTAGATGCTGAGGATAATGATGATGATGACGGTGATGGATCTGATCCATAAGGAATCAGTCATCGATAAAATGGATCTCGAGAACATTGACTATTTGTTTATGCTACAGCAACTATATATTTTATCATATGTAATATTTACTTCAATGTAAAAATATGGATACAAATAAAACATTGGTTCTTTATGCGCGTATTTGATGATTGTAGCTGCCCAGCCAGGTCCACCCACACTCCTCAATATAAAAATTGGAGTGCTGTTGTACTTAGTGGTGGTGGCGGTGGGGTTGGGGTTAATGAAAATAGGTGTGGTGGATAGTGAGGTGGGGTTAATACTTGGTGGTGGGTGTTGGTGCTTAGTGGGTGGTGGTGCTGGTGGTGATAGAGGGATGGGGGTGGTGGTGATGGTGATGATGGTTGGTATTGGTAGTAGGTGGTTGCGGCCGCAATGTCCAGCCAAGGGTTGCCAACTATATTATTTTTGTTGTCGGGGTCTCATTGACTAGGTACTCATAATGCATTCATACTGTGTGTACCCGGACATGGTAATTTTTCCTAGTTTTATTACCTTTAACTGGCTGACTGGCGAGGTGTTTCAGACATTCCAGGGATCTACTTCCTAGCAAAATATTATGGAAACGATTTGAGCAAAAGTTGATGCTGACAGTCAAATTATTTTCAAAATATTCGTACAACGCACATTGCAGGCCATGTAAACAAGTATGCTAGTATACCTCATCCCTCGTGCCAGGCAGCACCGCGCTAGCATACCTCATCCCTCCTCCTCCTCACTCGTTCGACCTCAGTCATGCGACCACCCCTACACTCATTCCAGGGATGTTATTTTCTGATTTTTCAAAACTAAATCATGGTGCATTGGTAGTTTAAGCGAATAGTTTTGATACTAATTTGACATAGGAAGCTACAATTCGCACTAGCGTCTTCATGCGCACAAACTCATAAAAAAGTGCTGTTCAATGCGACAATTTGACATAGGAAGCCACGATTCCACTTAGTTTCAAAATACTTTTTTACTACAACCACGAGGTACCGCATCGACCACCTAATACGTTAAACGATACAAGGGTGCTCGTTATTATTCGTCAACGATGACGACGGTGGACATTGATCCCACCATTTTTATAACAATTTTTAAAATTTAATAATTAAATGACTGATGCTTTAAAGACCACTCCTTAAATACGAGATGCATGATTATTATCTATATAATATTATGCATACAACATCGCTTGGCTTAGCTATATATTACCTGCATAGAGATGTACTTTGCTCTCTTTTAAAAAAATTAAATGACTGGTAGCAAAGCCACTTAGTTGTGAGGGTTTTAGATGAAGGTTAACGCATTTGCATACAAATTGAAGGATTAAAAGCGAATCACAGATGCTTTATGCACAATAATGAGGTGATCAGAGAAAAAATATTTCCCTGGATACTTTTTTAACGTGCACAGATTTTTATGTGCATAAACCATTTAACAAACTGATCCATCGCATCTAGCCCGTGAACATATCCAAGATTTTCGCCTGCATGTATGTGTCATTATATGGAGGTCAGCACGCGACAGTTTTAGATAGGACGCTAGTTATCTTACACAATATTCCGTATATATTTTTTGTAGTAGAGCGATGTAGTATAAATGTAAATGTTAATGCACATTTTGATAAAATGTGTTGCGGATTTGCAGGCGCATGTTGCGGATGGCAACAAGTATATGCACATGCCTGAACACGCATACACGCCAAAATGCATGCATACATGTGCGGCCGCATGCGGTCTGCGTGTTGTGGATTTGCAGGCGTGTGTTGCGGATTGCAGGCGCATTTTGCGGATTGCGGGCGCATAATGCGGACTTGCGGGCGCATGTTGTGGATGGCAACAAGTATATGCGCATGCTTGAACACGCATACATGCCAAAATGTATGCGTACATGTGCGGACGCATGCGGTCCGCGTGTTGTGGATTTGCGGCCGCAGTACATATATTCCTATAAACGGTACAAATTCAATCCATTTTCTCATTCCAGTTTAAACATCACAAAGTGGTTGGATGTCTAACTGCAGAGTAGTTAGGTAGCCTTTAATTGTTAATGTACATTTGGCTAAAATGGCCAGCAGTACAAACTTTGATGGATCAGACACTGGGTATGTGCAATGTCATTGGTGTTCCATCGACATCCACGACACCATATGCCGATGGTCGAAACACGAGAGGGTTTGTAGGCGTATGATCACGAAAACAGAACCTAAAGAGATGGTGTACACATGCAAGGAGTGCTATTGTCTATTACCAATCAAACAGTATCCGCATGGGTGTCCTGTAATCGGTGATACTCCGACGGATATACAAAAAGCAAACATGACGCAGTTTGTTACCACACTGACAACCGTGCCTGTGCGGATCTGCGAAGACTGAGACCTATCTCAAAACACGGCCCTTTTCAGGGCCCACAAATCATTCAAAAGAGAACTCTTTATCTGTTCAAAAAATAAAATAATGTAATAAAGTTTTTACACACGACAACCCGCTTCACACATGCATATGCAAGCACACATTCTGATCCATCAAAAGTGGCCAATGGACGCTACTGTTCTAAATGGCCATCTGTACGCTATTGTTCGTGGTCAATTAATGCATTGCCATTGACTAGGAATGCAATTTGTTCATATTTTTGAAAATTTAATAATTAAATGACTGCCATTTTAGAGACATAAATACGATAGATAACACTATCTATATAATAGCATAGGAAAAATTACTCTGTACGTGTCTGACTTTTGAAAATTAAATGACTGGGGAACACATTTTGCTCATTTTTTGAAATTTTAATAATTAAATGACTTCAACTTTAAAGAATCGCCTTAATATGTAAGATAAAATTATATATATATAACGTAGATCACTATAACATGTGTAACGCAACGCTCTGATTTTTGAAAATTAAATGACTGAGAGTTTGTTCATATTTAAAAAAATTTAATAATTGAATGATTGAGGCTTTAAAGACATAAATATGGTAGATAAATCTATCTATATAATATTATACAACATCGATCGTCAACGATGACCATTTCCATAACAATTTTGAAAATGTAATAATTAAATGACTGCTATTTTTAAAATGACTTAAACCAAGGAGGAGGTTAATGGTGACTAAACCGCCAGTGGCTTACAATCAATTATTTTTTTAATATTCGTACAGAGATATCGCGCACCACGTTTCCTCGGCGAATACGCTAGCATATACGTCAGCCATCCTCCTCATCCCTCGCGACACCTCTACGAGCGACCACCTGCATTTTCTTAAAGGACCACTAGCCGAATAAAGGCACGCTCATGCGCGGAGAACAATGCCGAGCAGAGGGTGGCCGAGATAGCATTCCTCCCTCCTCCTTCGACCTCCGTTATAAGACCACCTCTCTCTTACCTAACATCGTCTAATAAGAAATTAAAATTTACACAGTCAATTCGTTTTCAAAATATTCAGCAACCAATCAATTTATTCAGCAACCAATCAAAATATTCAGCAACAGATTATCATAATATTCAGCAACCAATTATCAAAATATTCAGCTACCACTCAAATTATCAAAATATTCAGCAACAAATTATCAAAATATTCGTACATCGTGCATACCTTGTAAACAAGTACACTAGCATCGCCCTCATAATCATCCAGCAATATCAACTGAGGAGTTTTACTATAGCATTCCACCTCAACTGACACAGACAGTCAAATTATTTTCAAAATATTCAACAGTTTTCCTGTATGGTATCGATGAAAATGAGATATATATTCATCGGTGAAAGGGTTAACTTCTTTTTAACCCATGGTACAATACAATCCATCACCACCAAGTCTTGGTTACCATTCCAACCGAACATACCATTAATACAAGATTATTTTTAATATTTTGTTGCTAATCTGTCTGGTAGCTGTTGCTAAGACAGTAACAGCTTACAGGCAGTCTCTAAATATTCTACAGTTTACTAATAACGTTAGCGACGAAACAGTCAAATTATTTTCAAACAGCAATACCGTAATTCCTCATACTCCCTCAACCTCCTCCTCCTCAACCTCCTCCTCCTACGACCTCCGTTATCAGACCACCTCTTAAACTCTATTCTTTTACATTACTCTCTTATTATTTTTACAATGGTAGATAACCGCGGAGGAGGGCGCACTGCCGCTACGTTAAAACGTAAAATACACAACTTTTAAACTTTTAAGGGTTAACATTTTCAAAATAACACCGATATCGCGCACTTCGTCACTGTTCCCAAAATCTAAAACGACTGACGTTATTGCAAATGCAATATTAAGTATTTAAAAACAATTTGCGCGTAATGACGGTTAAAAGTCAAAACGTTTTCAAAATATACAACAAAAATAGTTTACTAATAACGTTACCGACGAAACAGTCAAATTATTTTCAAACATCAATATCGGTCCATAATTCCTCACCCCTCCTCAGCCTCATACTCCCTCCTCCTCCTCCTCCTCCTACGACCTCCATTATCAGACCACCTCTTAAACTCTATTCTCTTACATTACTCTCTTATTATTTTTACAGCGGTAGATAACCACTGATGGGGAGCGCATCCACTACGTTTAAACGTAAAATACACAACTTTTAAACTTTTAAGGGTTAACTAATTCAAAATAATAGAACATTACAGAGTGAGGCTGAATCTACGTGTGCGGATGTGCGTCATTGTCATCGAGAAAAACGTGGCGTTCTGTGCATCATTGTTCTCTAGAATGCGTGTCGTTATAGTCGCCATTGTTCTCCAAACAATAGCGACTGAAATGAAGCGTTTTGATTGGTTAAAACCACATTCTAACGAAAAGAACAATGACGCCCAGATACCCCCTATACTATTTACGATGTCATACCTAACATTTTGTATATTTTGAAACTAAAGTAATAGCTAAGCAGGTGCAGAATTAAACTGCAAATTAGGCCCAAGTTTATTTCAGAATAACCAATTGTGTGTGTTAATTTAAAAATTTTCACTTATACGTATTTCGGCATATTTAAAAGTATATAATGGATTATTGGCCAATCTATAATATGTCTAGCATAGGCAACTGACAAAAGAGCGTCGACAACATTCGCATTGTTTCGTGACATTCCCTTTTTAAATGATATTTTATTGTAGCATTAGTACAATGGGATTGGGCAACACGTTCTAACAACTTATTATTGCCCCCTCCCAACAAGATAATAAAATAAAAGAAAGAGAACGAAGCCCTCTCCCGACAAGATAATAAAAGAGAGAAAGAGAACGATAAAGAAAGATGAACAAAGAGAGAGAGAAAGAGAGAGAGAGAGAGAGAGAGAGAGAGAGAGAGAGAGAGAAAGAAGGGTGGGAGGGGGAGGCAGGGAGTGCGAGGTGGGAGGTAGGGAGGAGGAGAGAGAGGAAAAATGCGATGAAATTTGTCTAATGAACACTGGCCGGACACCTAGGTCTTAGTGTCACACCCCTTTTGATCTCCTTATATGACGTATGGCTATGAAACCCATATCTACTAGTCTTAGTCAGATGAACCCTGAAGTACCATACACTAACATTTTTAGAAATCGTGCAAATAGGTTGTTGAATATTTTGAAATCAAACAGACCGGATTAGCTGCTGCCAGAGGCACCAACAGCTCCAAGTAAAATTGTCCTCAAAATATATCTTGAAATTAATTCGACAGCAACGGGTTCCAGTCAAATTAGCCCCACCCCAAGTAGTCAACAGTACGATTTCCTACAATGAAATAAAATGAAATGTATTAGTACCGAAGGAAATTACACGTTTTGACTATACAGAGATCAACAAATGTAACATAGAAAGTTGGCATAGTATAACAGTTTAACTAGAATTTATAAACGAACAAAATCGTAATTTGAACATGAAATTGCATAATATATACGGTCAGCCCTGTGCGACGAGCCACATAGCTCTTGTAGCAAGAGAACTGCGCTTCTCCAAGACAGGTGGTCAGACTAGCACCTGTCTAAAAAAATAGGCACAGTTGCTAATGGAGGGATCCGATCTGTCACCCAAGTATTTGACGTCATAATAAATTACATTATTAGAGGGCTAATGCCATAATCATTAATAGGTTTAACACAGTCGGGAAAATTTGAATAGTCCATACCTAAAGGTCTACATTAGAAATTATTTTCTACAATTGGTCATCCTGGTTCTAAAGTGGTAAGATAGAATCTGTCTATCAGGTGACTGCAATATGGCTAGCTTCACGAACGACCAACAATGCTCCCGTGGTGCACCAGGCTCCTAATGAGGAGCCGGCACATTGGAAATATAAAAGAGGTATTAATGTTATGTTGTGTCACTTATACACAGAATCATGTGACACGCACCGATACACCAACGTACACACGCACGGACATATGCTTACAGACACGATTAGAAGTGGCAGTATACCCTACCTCCTTTCTATCTCTCTCTCTCTCTACTGTCAGCCAACATCTAGACATTTATAATGAAATAATGCTTGCTCTTGACAACCACAAGGAAGGCATATTCCATTTTCGACAACTTCAAAGCGTTCGACCAGGCGTGGCACACTGGTTTACATCAAATATTAAAAAATTGGCATTAATGAAAGCCTGCTAGCATAGTTTGAGATTTATTTAACAAATCGTCACCCTCGAGTAGTTATGTATGTGGTTAATATACCCTTCGGAGTCTAACTACTTGAGTATCCCAAGGGTTAATCCTTGGTCACTTACTATTTTTAATCTTTGTAAATGGCCTACCAAGTCCCATCGTAAGCAATATAGCATTGTCTACTGACGACACATGCTTTTATGTATCATCAGACAACTTAATAACACACACACAGCAGCGATCGACAACGACTTCAAACAATACCACAGTGAGCACTCCATGACCACACCCATCTGCATTCCTCCTTGCAATAATCCTACCGTATCGTCCGTATGTCCTATTAAATTAGGAAATTATAGATTTGCCCCATCAAATCATCACAAGCATCTTGGTACTAATCTTAATAATAGATGGAACTGGCACACCCACTAAGATAACCCATTCTCACATGCTTAACATTTCCATACCTAAAGGTCTCAGATTTATCCTAGCCCGGAAGCGCTTGGAAATCATGTATAAAAGTTTATCAGACCATCCTTGGGAATACGCCGACATTATCTGGGACAACATATCCGAATGTCTGGTGCGTAGACTAGGAAATATACAAAAATACACGCTTAGAACGATACGTGGCTTGCCTCGGATTACGAGCACCGAAGACGTGTATGCCTAAACATGATTCAAGCCACTTTCCAGAAGACGCGCAACCTTTAGGCTAATACGATTATACAAGATTATTAATAGAATGACTTCTGTGGCTCTGTCAGACCAACTCCCACGGCTCACTCAAAACATAAACCCATAGAACTTACGTCATAATAGCACAGTTACACTTATCTGTTGCCGTACTGAACTCCCAAGCCCAAGAAGCCACCTGACCCCCCAGCCCATCTGCAGCCCATTGTGCTCCTTAACAGCATACGGAAAATCCTATCCAATGTTACTCTATGCCGCATCCGAGACAAGATCGACGACTTCACCAGATCATGTAAAAGTGGCTTCAAACGTGGACGTAGCTGCGCAGATATTGTATGGGCTCAACGCATGCTTGTGTCGGTAGTCATGTCCAAAACACTAGGAATCCCACAAAATGGGCATTGACATGTCACGAGCCTTTGACACAACTAAGCGCTCAAAGATGCTAGATGTACTACGCCAGGCCCGTTGCAATGAAGATGAGCTACGACTAGTGAGACTACTGCTTGCAGATACCAAGCTGAGAGTACGAGTCAAGTCAGTGAAGTCTGTAGAGTTTGAGACATCAATCGGCTCCCCACAGGGAGATGGTCTATTCCCTGTGCTTTTCACCTGTTACCTGGCTGCTGCATTAAAATCCGTGTGCCAGATTCCACAAGACCAAACCCCGGTGTTAAGACTGGGCATGCCGCTAGAGATGATGTGGACTTTATAGATGAGGAAAAGAAATCCCTTGACCAACTTCTCCAAATAGCTGCAAGCAAACTAAAAATTGGAAATCGCTTTATGAATGAAAATGACGATCCACTCCGTAGCGGCGAACCATGGAGGAAAAGTAAAATCGTGGCCTCACTACTTTGCAGTACTGCTGACATTGTTGTACGCTACATCATGGGGAACATAGCTTTCCAGTCCTTCTGGAAGCTAGGGGTTCGTAGATCAAAGATGCCCTTGGTAAAAATACTACGTTTATACAATGCAACCGGCGTATCCTTGATGATGAATAACTGCAACAGCTGGGCAGCTCCAAAGGCAGCTCTAGACAAACTTGACGCCTGCCACCGCAAACACCCACGTGCCATCACTGGACACCGATGGCCAGAGAGCATAATTTCCAAAGATGCACTATACAAGATGTGTAATACACTGCCACTGTCTGTAGAGGTCGCCCAGCAAAGATGGGCCATGTTTGGCCATGTGCTAAGGATGCCAGAAGACACACCAGCACAGAGAGCCTTGGAATTCGTCCTACTCGGAGCCAGCAAATAAAGACCTAGGAGAGGACGTCATTGCATAAATCTGCTAAGTGTGCTACAAGGTGACCTCAAGAAAGCCGGATTAGGTACACTCATGCCAAGAATGGGCCTGAGGAAGCTAAGGATTTTGGCTGAGGACAAGACACAGTGGGCAAAAGCCAAGAAGGACTGATTGCAGCTGTAGGACGTTTCTACTACTACCACAGCCGCAGAATACAGTAATCATACATACTGAACTCCGTCAAAATTTCCTTTTCCCAGCAAATGTTCTTTCCTTGGCCCACCCATATAACTTCACACCTATAACGTCATCAGCCTCTTTACTTCATCAGCCTCTTTAAATGAAGTTAAACGCGAACTCAAAGCTATATCTCCTACCCATTCACCAACATTGTGATTCTATGCTGGTATTCCACCAGCCGACATAAATTAGTATAGCCTTCGCAACGGTAGTAGTGGTCTCAATAGAGACCTCTTCAACAACAATCTCTTTGATGCCCCAAGTGCCAAGGCAACCACGCTGAGGAACAAGCTGAACATCTTCACTTCTGTTGTCATCTTTATAACTACCCCCATCCCAAAAAACCCAACTCCAAATGAACTGTCCTTTAACAGCATATTTCCCACGCCATTAAATTCACACCACATCAGTGCTACAGGCATAAGTAACCCGACTACCAGCTCGTCTAAATATTCTGATTCCATTTCGCTCCCTCTCTTTCCCCCTCCAATCCCCTCTCTCGCTTCACTCTCTCTCTCTCTCTCTCTCTCTCTCTCTCTCTCTCTCTCTCTCTCTCTTTCTCTCTCTCCCTCTCTCTCTCTTCGTCTCTCTCTCTCTCTCTTCTCTCTCTCTCTCTCTCTCTCTCTCTCTCTCTTCGTCTCTCTCTCTCTCTTCGTCTCTCTCTCTCTCTCTCTCTCTCTCTCTCTCTCTCTCTCTCTCTCTCTCTCTCTTCGTCTCGCACCCCACTTTTCTCTTCATCTACAACCTTCCCCCCCCTCTCTCTCTCTCTCTCTCTGCGTCTCGCTCTCCCTCCATCTCTCTGTAATGCCATCGGTTTCTACATCGTTAAGATTTACGATATAACTTGACTCATTATAGCTTTGTAATAATACACGGCCTTCAATTGTATCGGGTTACACTTGATCAAAATAAATAGGCATACAAATTAAAATAAACTATGTTTAAATAAACTAAGCTTAACACACTTGTAACGAACTTTTTAGAAGATTACCGCTTCGACGAGCTTTTCTACCCACCCACCACACGTCTTGACAACATTCTTATTTCAAGGATCAACCGCCAAGACCCAGGCACCCATTACCAACTAGATTTGAAGTGAAAATGTTCATTCTATGGCCTGTTTGCCCTTCTGAAGTATATTGTAGATGAAACTGCATGGACAGTTTCTAATTCATTTAAACTGACCCATTTGTTGGAATTATCATTTCTACCAAGTTTTGTTATATTTTCGCGAAGGTCTAAGTCAGAAAAAGGGTATTTCCTCTACTTTAAAGGCATAGATATTGGTTTCTGCTCCGTTGTATACATAATTTCTGTGTTCCAATACGAACTTGATACAATGCGTGTCTATATTTGACAATCTTGATCTCGTCTAAATAGCATTTAAATGAGAAATCTGGAAAAATAAATTTATATAGGTAATTTTCTATTTCTGGAGAGAATTATACATTTGCGTGTATATGAAAATAAAACACATCCTATCAACATGTTCAAATTGTTATTCCCATACGTAATTAAATACCCGTCCATACATTATATCCCTATTCCTATTAACCCACTTCTTTCATTTATTATTCATGTCACAGTTATTGTGCAGGGTATTGTAAATACCTTTTACTTTTCTATTGCTAAACGAATAGGTTATAAGTTTTGTTTCATTCGTCAAACAAAGCGTGATCTTCCGTACTCATCATAAACATAGAATTCGGGGACCCTTTTACTGTTAACTGTTGCTTGTAAGAACGCAGGTGATATTTGTCACCTTCATAACCTATGTGGAAGCGACATTCCTCGCAAGCGGGTGCCAGTATTGGTGTCAACAATTTATTGAATAATTTAAAATACTGATTAAATGCTACCCAACGAATTTATATCATAAATATTGTAGAGAGAATAGGCCAGATTTAAGAGCCACGGATGTATCTGGTTTGCTCAATCGTCCGTGAGAAAAAAAGGTAATTCTTGAAAAGTGATATTAAATTTCCAATACGGTTAACCATATAATATGCGCTTGATTTGGGAGAACAGGGGGAGGGGGAGCGTGTCTCCCACGCATCCAACTATGGCCATGTAAGGGAACTATATTTGAATAGAATTTTATCATTTATTCGATGAAATCACTTATCCAAAACTCTCATTTTCCCAGCTTTCCAGGGGACGAGCCTTAAATAATAAACAGTAACTGATGACTGAACTCCCAGACAAATATCTCCTTGTTATGCAGTTGTGCCACTGGAGTAGCAGACTTAATAACACAGTACTGATGAAAGCGCTTGCAGAGTGGGGGTTGGGGGGGGGGGTGTCCGGGGAAACGTCGCCTCAAACCATGACGTTGGCAGAATGCCTATGCTGATACGCGCACGCACGCACGCACGCACGAACGCGCGTACGCACGCACGCACATACGCGTACACACCCATATATTTAGTGACTATCTACAGATATCTTAACAAGACTCGTGGAATTATATATAATATAGTTCTGGGTGTGAATTTACTCATTTGATGCAAAGTATCACTTCAATTTTACAGATTCTCTCAGAGACCCATGAACAATGACCGTTGCAAGCACTCGAAACACGAGACTGCCAACGAATTTGTCATGGGAACAGCCTTATTTGCATAACTCCAAGATGGCAGCTATGGCGGCATAGAATATCAGTTTCCTGCGTTATCAGGGTCCCTGTGTAATGCTGATTACATGGTTTAAAAAGTGTCAACTTCTAACTTCACACCTGTCGTCACTACATCGTCAAATAAACTACATTTGTGCCACCTTACATAATCAGCTATTGAATGTAAAACAGATTTCTCAAATATTTATTACAGACTTTCAACCAGAATAATCTGGTAAATTATTTAAGCGCAACTTATGAATTTACACAGCAACGGTTTAGTATTCATATATGTAGTGTGTTGAAGCATGGTATTAAACTATTCATAGTATTCATAGTCATAGAGATATTATATATGGGAACGGTGTTTTGACTATATAGTAGATGATAGTGGCATCCAACGGACACTTGAGAAACATCAAGTATGCTGACATAAGACTTGTTTCAATCCGTTTCACTCGTATCATCTCAATCGCGCAAAAAAACACATCGAAAATCTGAGGACATTGAGACCGAGTGCAGCCCCATTAGGACCAGAATTGTCGCACTGGTCTCCTCAGGTCATCTGACATTCATGCGTGCTTCTTCTGTGACGAGAGAGCGAGAGAGAGGGAGAGAGAGAGAGAGAGAGAGAGAAAGAGAGAGAGAGAGAGAGAGAAAGAGAGAGAGAGAGAGAGAGAGAGAGAGCGAGAGAGAGAGAGAGATAGAGAGAGAGAGAGAGAGAGAGAGAGAGAGAGCGAGAGAGAGAGAGAGAGAGCACGAAGTAACAAAGCTGTTACCAAGCAAATTGATGAACATGCTCGAAATGCATCAACTCTCCTGAATGATAGATCGTTGCTTGCAAAGTTAACACATTCTGACATTGTAGAACAAGAAGCGACTACCACAGATCATGCCTGATGGTCTATTTAGGCATGCGAGAACTACTCCCATTGCATCTTCCAGTCCAGATATAGAAGCTGAATTGAAAGCGTTGCTATTAGTAGAGTTGGTTTCTTGCATTGAAGATACAAGATATCCAGACGTGTGTCCAGTGTTCCCCTTGTCTGAGTGAGTCCAGATGTATAACAGACGATAGGAACAATTATAGGTAAATGCACAAGGTCGTGTGAATAGCGCTCGACAAAAAGAGGACCTTTTTCAAAATAGTTCCAGATCTAAAAGCTCATTCGGAAGGGAAGGGGAAGATGTTGTTGCTCATGTTTGATGAAGATTGGATTTAGCATAAACAAAGCTTGCAAGCAAAACCTTTAAACCGGTGCCATGATACTTGCTAAGGCAGCTGAAATAGTCCGATGTGATATGATCACTGAATGTTTTCAGGGCAGACTCGCTGGCTTCTCTGATACACAGTGGCAAAGCACTTCAGTGGCAATCAAGCTAGGAGCACTGGTAAATATCATTCTGAAGGGACCCAAGATAAGGGAGCAATCCGAAAACCAGCAATGGTCAGTAGGTCTCAATATATCCCAATTACTGATTTTCAACAATGTTAAGCATCCGAGGAAACCAGGAGCTAAATCACACATTAGACAGAGTAAGGAAAATATGACCCCATTTGCCATATACCTTGGCCTACATATAAATACTTGCACGCACAGCAGAGAGTTAACACAGGATCTTCCTTCATACGGGATTTGTATTTCGTATGATAGACTACTGAGCTTATCGACATATATAGCTAGCAGGGTCTGCAAGTATTATCATGACCATGGCGTTGCGTGTCCCCCAACCATAAAGGCAATAGTGTTCACCACTGGTGCTTTCGATAATATTGATCACAACACCAGTTCACGTTCAACCAAAGACAGTTTTCATGGGGTAGCCGTCTCACTTTGCCAGCATCCAACAGTCGCTGCCTATGGGGAAGATAGGTGTAATGAACTGCCACCACTTACAAGCACTAACAGCTTAACGTCTCTTAGCAGATTATTATTTTGCGGCCGCCTGTTAGTATTGCAGACCGTGAATCCAACGCTCCCTCAGTTCAGGACATACTACACCCAGGCTCCGCAGTTTATAAATCATTTGTAGCTATGGAGAGTGCTTTGAAAAATACTGAAGAACTGCTTGGAAATGTGTCTATAACTAAAATGGCAACATCCCATGGGCGCCCATAATCGCGCAATGGTTTGTCATTCCATGGGAATTGTCAGTCACGCTGTATCACATCTTACTCCTGGGCAGACTTGTTTGCCACTGCTAACCAACGACTGTATGCCTTGACAAAACAGGCACAATGGACATGGCCATATAAATACGGAGAGGGTCATTATGTAATAATGATGGGTTACACATTGAACTACGTCTCACAATTTCTCGTCTATGGCCCTTGACCAGTGTGATGAACAGCTGAATCAACTTGTGAAAGGAGATGGGGAGCTATCGGCTTGACACAAAATCCTAGTGTGCTCGTAAGGTGGAAGCTAGGTGGGCCAGAGCGGGCCAGACTGGCAGAAGAATTTAAAGATACACCAGCTCAAAATGAGACGAAACACCATGAGCAAACTGAAGCAATCCAGAAAGAGTTTGTGACAAGCACCCAAGAGCTGAACAAAATCTTGTAGAGCAGAGAATCTTTCCTTGACGACAGTGGCGAGTTACATCACATTGACACCAACAGTATCATGGACAGAGTGACACTAGATGCAGTCAAGACAATTGAATCTATTGGACAAACTCAGTATGAAGAATTTGTTCTACAGCGTTTGGTTAGCTGTCGTGTGCCACTCACTGACACCATACCTAAGAACAAAGTTTTACTGTTTGGAACACCATCCAAAATTTCAAAGTCAAATACTGCATGTTAGATATTGTCTTTGAAACAAAACTGTGCACACCTCTCCAGATTTTACTTAGCTCCTCAATCGTGTGGTGGGAACCCAACTGAATTCCTCAAACACGAGAATCACACATGTCCATCACCATTCACCAGCATGGGTAAAATGAGGCAGGGACCATAGTAAGACTTACTGGTTTGTCTCCAATCGACAAGTCTAATACAATGATCTCTGAAAATAAACCAGGTGTAGATTCCGAAATCTTATACAGTGCCGCTGTTGTGCACATGCTAATGAATATGCTATGCCCGTATTCGTTCCTAACATACACACATGCTTGCAATCTGTCAAGAGAGTTGATATTTGCCAACAAGTCCCAAACAAACTGTTTGAGAAACAAGAGGGGCAGGGAAACGTCGGCACGTTTCGATATAACCCGGCTACCTGCCGAATGGTCAACATACCTTCAGGTTGATGCTAACAAGGAGGGACGTTTTCTCTACTTGGCAAAGTGCGTGGCCAAATCGTCACCGCCAGAGGGAACAGAAATTGTCATGACATTCAGCGCACAAATATTGTCTACATATTGTGGCAAGGACGTGAGTAACCTACAACCGTGTAGCCACGATGAAACTGACAGCAGGATATTCCTGCATGTTAAAGACTGTGTGCAGAATGGACACTCAAAAGTTAGCATTCGCACTTTGGATACCGATGTTGTTGTTCTAGCTGTGTGTCGCCAAACAGATGCATATCACATAATTATGGGTGGCTTTTGGGACTGGAAAGTCATTCAGATATATTTCTGCCCACAGTATCTTTGCGAATATTGGCCCTGAACATTCTACTAGTGTTCCCATACTTCATAGCCTAACTGGGTGCGATGATGTCTCGCTCGTTAACAGGACGTGGGAGGAAAACGTGCTGGAGGATTTGGAATGTCTTCGAACAACTCACAAACACCCTTCGAGCCGTAGCCGACTATCTAGCAGAAATTCCAAAAATTTTCTTTGAGAAGGTCCAAAAGTTTGTTGTACTTTTGTATAGCGGGACTTATGCGCTATTGGCAGTGAACGACGCAGGGAAACATGTATTTTCCCAAGGTTCCAGATCTCTTGAGAATATCGCGCCAACTGAAACCTCCTTGTTTGCGCATTGTAAGAGAGTGGTGTATCGAGGTAGCTACGTATGGGGGGCAATGCTTTGCACAGGAACCTACCATAGCATGGCTTTCTGGCTGGGGTTGGAAAGAAAACGACAGTGGACAGCATTCCCGGAAGTCATCAAACGCGCTTAAATGTACAGAGTTGGGTATCTGCAAGAGTGGTTGTATGCCTTTACAATGAGATTAGTCTAACTTACATCAAGAGTAAGTGCTAACAAATCAGTACTTTTGGGCACACAACGATTTGGATATTACACCTTAAGACTAACATAAAGATCATTAGTATGCTCTCTCAAAGAGCAAAACACAAACGTAGAGGGAAAACAGGTTCTGTACTTTTGCTGTCATAATGTTCCTAAAAACATAATGATATTTGAGTGTAACTAGTGGTCATATTGGAAATATGCAAACCAAGGCATTGTCTATTGACAAAATGTTTAAGATAAACAATCTCGGAGGAATAAAATGTGACAAGGATTTCTATAAAGAGTAATAAAGCTCAAACTCGGAAAATATATGAAAATATAGGCAACAATCTTTTCTTGTGGCGGCCATTTTGTAAGAAGAATTTTATTGGGTTCTTGATCCTAATCTGATAAAGACTTACAAAGACTTACAAAGGTATCTATATACAACGTCCCATGCTTTTATCACGAAGTGAACACTTCCCTTGTTTTTTAATTAAGCAGCAGTACTAATGCCTGCAACTAGAACCACGGTATTTTCGCATAATTTACGACGAAATATTGGGAAATTTCAAAAGATTTCCATTCAGAGTGATCGTTATATATCTCTTTTATCAGGAATAGCTGAAAATAAGATAATTTCACCGCCAATCTATCATGTATATTTACTTCCAGAAATGCAGGAGATGGATTCAGATTAAGATTGTAAAATATCTGAGGTGGAGAGACCGCTAACATCGTATATGAGAGGGTGACTCCCACTCACACACCGTTGCTCAGTCCGGCTCGGGAACCAAGTACCCTTGCGTCGATTCTTCCTCAAAACACCACGCCTCCCTGCCCTGAGTTTGCAGGCAGGGTGGTTTCACGCACATGCTCTCACACGTACGCACGGGCGCGAATACACGCACATAGACAGGCGTACACGCACGCGTGCACGCAGGCATACGCACGCACGCACGCACACACACGCGCTTACGCCTGAGAGTAATAACACATGCCTCATTGATATTTTGTGTAAAACATACATGTAGACTCCAGATCAGATATTTTATTTGTGCAATCCTTGTGAGATTTTGCTTGGTTTAATGATGCATTGTATAAGGTAGCATGTCTGTCCGTCAGTTAAAAACTGCTTGTTACAGCAAGTGTGCGTTTTAAAGGACTGTCCTACTCGTCAGTTCTCACGCGGCCACAGGCCAGTGTGAGTGTTGCGGCTGGTGTCTTTCGTTTGTCTGCTTTGTTTTTTTGTTTGTTTGTTCGTTTGTCTGATTATCTAGCTGTAGATATCGGAGTCCGAGAATGTAGAATCATAAATGTTGCATATCTATTCATATGGTAGATGGCGAGACAAAAAATAAGTTTGATGCCAAACGGTCAAATATCTAGGTTATTGAGTGACTAAATGCATCCCGGAAAATACATTTAAATGCCTATACATCTGGAACGCAAGTATATAGACTCACCAAATTTTGCACATCCATTTAAAAAATGACGACCAGCCACATTATTGGTGCCTAGAGTTCTATGAGATTGAGCTCAAAGCAACAAAATTTCTAGATCACGGGGTTACAAGGTACAAACAAGAATACACATTTTGGCCATAACTCTGGAGTGCAAGAAGGTTAGACTCACCAGATTTGGTTCAAGTCTTCATATTACGACAATTTATTATTATTTTAAGGTTGAGGTCAACAGATCAACGATGTAGGACGGTCATGGCGTTATTAAGTGCATTGCTAAAGGCCGGTTTTCACGATTAGATTAATCTGACGCCGTAGCGCTAATCTGACGAGCGTCTAAACAATCAGGTTAATCAGATGGCGGATAAAAGAAAAACTTCTGCTGCAAAAATCACCATTGCTTGTGTCGTGAACAAGAGAACAGACGAAAGATTTGGATAAATCGTTAAATGAGAAACGATCAACTTTATCCTTTTCATCCATCTTAGGATAACTGCTAGATGATCCAGTGATCCAGGCAATTATAAGCAGTATCCTATGCGCGAAATTACGAGCAGACGTTCATGTAAATTCTAGCTCTTGTTGAAGGAGACATATATATGCGGGAGGCAAAGGAGGGACCAGAACTGTCACTCAGGTATATGACGTCATAATCAACAAGAGAAAATCAGCTAGATGTCAAAATGTCCCCACCCCTACCTCACGCTGGCGGCCCGCATGCGTATATCATCAACATGATTTTTTTTTACAATACAGTCGTGTAAATGCCATCGTCCTATTGCATGGGTCTCGCCCTCCCGCTCCTCTGCCGTATCGAATAGCGAAGCTAATGTGAGTGGGCGTATGTTAGTACGATGAGTAAATGCATGATTTGTCTGGATATGATATTAGACTAGGCACATAACGCTACGCGTAGCGGGTGGGCTGGCAGTATATATTTTCCTCCTATTCTCTCGTAATCCGTAAGAAGAGTTTCAACGACGAGCATTTCTAGATATATGGAACGGACGGGCCTATGTACATAGCGGATCAATGCCAAAAATTGCAAGATCAGGCCCATGTTTGGGTGATATACAATCATCGTGTCCAGTTTCAAAACATTATCTTTCCAACATTTTCGTGGCGCATCTACGTACGCACGTACGCGCACACGTACGTACATACGTACGAACGCACATACGGAAAGAAAACCTAAGAATCTCGCTGCGCGTAAGGCTGGGGTGGGTAGGTAGGATTGTGTGTAAGGTATAACCGTGAAGCAGAAATTGTCAGTCAAATGTACGAATTGTATGTCTTTGGTGAATGTACAAGTTAATAAACATTCTGTTGAATAGTTTGAAATAAATGTAACTGGTACACAGCTGCTGCCATAGACCGCAACAGCCAAGAGTAAAATTAAACAGAACATTAAACATCTTACCTGTTAAGCTTATGCTTACCTTGAAATTAGGATTCTGGGAATTCAGGGTTCAAAGTATATACATCGATCCTAATGCGCGCAAAACGAAATTTAAAGCACATATTCTGACAAAATTCGAGCAAATTGAATTTACCCAATTCTTCAGAGTGGACGTCAGATATCAGACTTCAGACATCAGACTTATGATTTGTTATTTACCCGGTCAGATTTTTATCGAATTCTACGAATCTGGTCAGATTAATCTGATCATGAAAACCGGCGTTACGAATTCTAGTTATTCACGCCGCCAAAGACCGGCGTGAGTATTGCGGTTGGTAGTAAGTTGTTTGAAATTCACAAATTCGGACTTGTGAATAATAATAATAATAATAATAATAATAATAATAATCGTTATTTATTGAGGGTAGCACTTCAAGTACACGGCCTGATCTAGCAGAGGCCCTCATTAACATATATACAAATTTTGTTATATACAATATGTACAAATTTATACATCTATGTACAGACAAGGAACTTAGGGAATCTATTTCTTATAATCATATAATATTCTGAATGTATTAAGAGTAATTTAAACAAAAGCTACTGATGCTTTCAACAGCAGCAAACTTTCAATCAAATTAGCATTGATATAGTCAGCATTGTAAAGTAAATTCCTTTCTTTCCTGCTGAAATGCTTTGGAAACAATGCAAGAAATAGAAATAACGATATTTTTATGTGCTAAAATATAGAAACTAATTCTCAATTTCGTAGACAAATACAGCTAGGCACATTATAACATACGATTATACATACATACATACAGAAACAATAGATTTAGTAAAATTATTATCATTACCCACGCCGTCGAATGTCTTAACCCTTTAGTGACTGTGCTGCTAGTGCTGCTGCTGCTGCTACTACTACTACTACTACTACTACTACTACTACTACTACTACTACTACTACTACTTTTTTTTCTTTTTTTTTTTTGGTAACGCGATCAAATGATCGTGTGGAAAACCTTTCTACCCAAAAATATTTACTGACAAAGAACACTAAAATGTAGGGAAATTAATTAACACACAGTATACGTCAGTATTATGTAGAAATAAATTCTATAAATTTAAAAATATATTTATAAACATTATATAAATCATATCATTGCATAGCTATAAAAGCAACGAAACGTTGCTCATACAATGAAGTTAATATGGACCACTTAATTTATGTTTACTACAAAATACCGTGATGCAATTGCCGTACACACATGAATCTCCAAAACTGTTTCAGAAATTACCATAGTATGAATATTTTGGCTACTGTGAATACATGATTAGACTAAATTACAAAACATAAAATGAAAAAGCCAAGTCAATTTACTTTGAATGGATGTTTTGAAAATTACCCCAGAACAAATGATACTAAAAATAAACCTTCCTGTAGACCGTGTGGTTGACTATAAACATTATTTGAATTACTAATCATGATATTTTCAAGGTTAATTTTGTGGTTGTTGAAAATTTAAAGCCAATTTGATGGGAGGCTGTTGCTATCATGCAGCAACAGCGTCCACACACTCAAACACTAAAATAAACAACACAAAATCTAGTGAAAAACATGTTTCCTAGCAAGAAATCCGTTGAATATTAGGAACGTAACTGAACTGGAAGGCATTGCTGTCTTATTTTCCAATCCAGTCCAATCACGCCCAAAACATTTTGTTCTGAAAGGATTTAAAAGGAACTACTAAGCTGCATTGAATCTGCAAATTTGTCTTTTTCGATTTTTCCATTACATATTTCAACTTTACACGATCTTCAAAATAACCAATAGCCCAGAATCAATGGAAACCATCTCGCCTCTACACCACTTGACTTTAAATCGATGGAGGCTATTTCCCTTCAGTGATGCATGGTATTCACATTGTAGACAATATGCAAGCGAGAAATCAAAAATATTTTTTTATTTCGTAAAGTGGATAGTGCTAGGATCGTCAAGTACATCGTAGGCTCTAGAGCAACGGTATTTCCAAATGCTCCAGTTGCCTAAACTGAGGCAAAATAATGCGATATTTAACATCATTATGTACATTATATTCAGAAAGGTCGTGAAACAGTATTTCGGTAGGTGCGATTTGGAACTGTGATGCATCAAACTTAATTAAAACACGTTTGATGTATGTCCAAACTGAGCAATAACAGTGCAATCCACAAATAAATGGACGAGTGTTAAACACAATAAACACCTGTCACTCTCAGTAATTCCTACTTTCTTGAGGAGAGAGCCTACCCATAGCCTTCTATGGATTAATCGCCAAACAACATCTCTGGCTCTATTAGGGATATGTGAGGAATGAATATTGCACCACACATCATTCCAATTTACCGGGAAATAAGTGGAATTTTCCCAAGCAGCAATTGCCTTTGGAATAGCCGGATTTTGTAGCTTTAACATGTGGTACCAATAATTGCATCTTACAGAACATGTGAAAATTCTATCGCCATATTTTAGCATAAGTTTTGGTGTTTCAACAGTCATAGATGCTTTGGGTAGGCGAAACCACTCCCTAGGAATGGCTACCTGCATCTGCTTTAAAAGGCGTTGTGCATCGATTGGTCGAAGCTTGTTTGTCTGTACTATCTCATGTAGGGATTTCCATTCACGTGTGGTTGCACTAACAAGATCAGAGAAATATTTTAATCCATGTCTAGCTAATGAGAAATAGTATAGAACCCCAGCATTATGTAGTGTTCTATCATTTTCCCAAAGTTGTTGATTTAGTGCATGTTCCCAGTAGAATGGCAAGATGCACACTGAGGACTCCCGAGCCGAGCGAACACAGTACTGGGCGCCAATAGGGTCATTTTGGCAAGGGGACGCAGCCCCGCATAGACCGTACCATGGAGGCGATGCCTGCTAGATGCATTGCAGCTAAGGCGTGCGCGTAGATCATTCTTTGACGTCATTTTAGCGGAGAGGCCCTGTGCAGATCGTACCAGACAGGTTATCCACCCCATGGGTACCTGGGTACCAGACTGCTCCACCCGCCCAGCAAGTGACAGATTACACCGTCTCACGCACATACCCTCCTGCTTCCCAAAGAATCACTTTTCATGACCTCTGATCACAGGACGAACGCTTGCCATGGCTTGACTGTACATTGAGCCATCTTGACCACTCATAACCAGGAATGGTTTGATGAACTGACATGATCAAGACGACCGGCCGGGGACCCAGTCAAAAGCGATCACCATCTGAGCTCACGCTCAGAGGCAACCGATGGTCTGATCCGTACCTATCTGCCAACAGAGCACGAACTTTCACCATTTTCTCCGGCCTTGCCTGCAGGGCATCGCCGACAACCCCTTGCCTAATTGCAGAGATTTTTCCCTGGGTGTGGACTGTCATCCATGTACCACGCATTGTCCACCTTACTATTACCAAGTTCAGCAGCCCGAACAATGCGCCGACTAGACGGTACCACAGTAGGGTGTTAATTTATCCTTCGTTAGACACGGAGGCCTTCAGTATCTCCTCTGCACCATACACACTTGTTTGTACGTGTGCCCGGACATTCACGGGCCCACTGCCGCCTGTTTCCTGTGAACCTTTGAGGAGCCTATCCCTTTTAGTCGCGGGAAATGTGTGTGATACCACACCCTGGACATCACCGCTCGGAAACCCCAATAGTTTCCCAGGGTCGGATCAGTCCATGGTGTGGATAGGGACATCCAAACAATTAAGAAGCCATAATGCTTAGTGGAGCATGAAGAGAGACAATAACTTAGAAATATGAGGCCCATTAGGTATGTTGGCCAATCTTACACAAACTTGCCGGAGTGCGGGGCTAAATTATCGCACCTACCGTAGAAGAGGCGTACACTATGCGTTTCCTAACGAAGAAATTGTCTCTAATCATATTAAACCTCTCCTATCGAGCTGAATAGAAAGGCTTTTAGTCGCTAGCATGCCAGGCTAAACAGAGTTATAGCATGGACAGCGACTTCAGCCAAAAATTGTTGGTGGCAGGAGAACGTGCTGCATATATAAATGTTGCTGTATAGTGTTTCCCACATGCACTGCAGTTCTATATTTTTCTATAAATAAACAAAATATATATACTGATGGCTACTTGCCATATATAAAACTAACAAGAATAAACAATACAATGTAAAATGAACAGAATAATATATAAAGTACAGGTTGATAAACCTACTATGGTGCATTAGTAAAAACACCTTACAGAAAATAAGAATAACTATAAACAGATACAGAAATTATAACTAGCGGTCCTAAGACCATTACAGTGCTGTTTACTCATCGGGACCGTTTATACAGATAAAGTATAATTATTAAAGCTGTAATTAACAGAATCATTAAAATGTTAAGTATTGTTACTTGAATATTCAGTAGCCATTCTTAAGCATGGGCTATCATGTTACTAAAATTGATACGTCATCCTTGGTTTGACGTGAGTTGACGCGTTCTCTGGAAGCTGGAAAGTTCCTGCATGCCAGTTCCCGCAAACAGGATTTCCGCAAGCAGTCGAAGACGGGAGTGGATCGAACTCAGGACTGCAATCACAATATAGAATGTCTAACGAGTAGTCAGTAAGAGATACAATAACATTACTGCTAATACGAATGTTCCCGTACACTGATGGTATGGATGGAAGTTAATAACAACCCGTTCATAAATGGGGGTTGTTGAATACGGATGAAGATACATAACTAAGCTTAATGGTGCGGGGTACGTCAGTTAGCTCTTAAGACGTACCGGGCAAAGTTTGCTTGCTTTGGTCAAAAAGTTTAAATAAACCTGCACGACATCAGTGCGGGGACGGTAGAATAACCACTTTTTGGCGTGGCTGGCAGATCCAGCGAGTTATCCACCAAAGAACATCGCTGCCTCTACATCTGTAGAATCACATATTCAGGCCGGGAAAGGCCTCACCGCGAGTTGTGTTCCGAGTTAGTTCTTGATGTATTCGTGAACAATATTCAAAAGTTCCAAAGAATGCTCCCGCACAATCGGGAGATACAAAATTGCTTTAGTGTGGTGGGTTGGATTACTGCAGTGGCTATGGAAGAGAAACCTTCGAGACAGAAGTCATCTGCTTAATGCCTGTCTTGCTGATAGTACCCGCATACAGATCCAACCTATTCAGCCCCTTGCCGAGGATGCTCTCGAGTTCCGGATTTCATCTCCTTTTATACTATTCGTGACGTCATATGCGCAGGCTTCCACCAATCATCGGTCGAGCAAGAGCAATCAACGCGTAGCTACTAATAACGCAGTCGAATGTTCTAGAACATTCTAGAAGTTCTGCGTACACGTGGTTACGACGTCACGGCAATATTTTGAAGATAATCAAAAGGGGGTTTCTGTTGATAACTCAGCCATTTCTTAACCGATTTTGAAATGGTTTACAGATTCGGAAAGCCCGTCGAATTCTGGTCTTGACTACTGCCAGATTCGGCGGGAACAACTAATGGAAAAGGATTCTAATGTACCTACTCGGTACACTAAAAGCGACATCCTATCTTGGTCATGAAATACGTGCGCTGTCAGAATAGTATTAAGCGCACACATGCGCGCTATGCACTTTAACGAACTTAGTCGTTTTTAAAATGCGATCTCTCTCATAGGCCCATATACGCTTATAGCTCTACCCAGGGGGCGTGTTCAGGGAACGAATCCAGGACGAGCGGCGCATACCCAGCTTAGCTGGTATGGCCGGCACCCGACCGATCGATCCAAACTACAAATGACGGTAGGATGAAAGTTAAGAACAACCCTTTATCGGGGGGGGGGGGGGGGGCGGGGGTGGTGTTGAATACTGTTGCAGATACATAACTAAGCTTAATGGTGCGGGGTACGTCAGGTAGCTCTTAAGACGTACCGGGCAAAGTTTGCTTGCTGCGGTCACAAAGTTAAAAGAGGCACACACGACATGCAGTGCGGTGGTTGAATATCCCCTTTTTGGCATAGCTGGCAGATCAGGTGAGTCATCCACCAAAGAACATCGCTGCCTCTACATCTGTAGAATCACATACTTAGGCTGTAGAAGGCCCCACCGCAATATTGTTCCTTGTTGGTTCTTAATTAGATGTGAACAACATTATTTATAGTTCCAACACTGCCCCCAAATGAACGTCCGGGAGCTTACAAAATTTAGGTTGCGTGGGTGGGAAACTGCTGTGGTACCATGGGACAGAAACCAGCTGAAACAGAGGTGAATGCTTAATAACTGTATTGCTGGTGGGCGCTGCAGGCAGATCCAGACTGTTAGGCCCCTGGCCGACGATGCTCCTGATTTACTGAAATCACCCCTTTTTATACTTACTGAAACATCAGGACTGGCTGCCTCAGCCAATCAAAATTAGCTGAACCAACCAATCAGTGGGCTAGAAACTCGTGACGTGTACACGATTATTTAATTATCGCAATATATATGGATGCGTACTATGACGTCAGGGGTCACGTGCACACAAATCACTTATTATCTAGATACGTATATATACGTATTTATGACGTTATTTCTATATTTCGAGTATATTTTGAAAGGGAAAAAACGGCGATAACTCAGCCATTTCTGGGCCGATTTTAAAACGGTTTACATATTTGAAAAGCTCGACGAATTCTGGTCTTGGTTAATGCCAGATTCAACGAGAACGGTTAATTATTAAGAATTACAAAACACCAGCTCGGTACACTGAAAGCGCCACTCGCTCTTGGTCGTGCTATAGGCGCTCTAACACAGCGACATGCGCGCGCATGCACGCTACGCATTTTAACGAACTTTGTCATTTTGACAACGAACTCTCTCTCTCTCATAGGCTCATACACGCTTATTGCTCTACCCAGAGGGGGCGTGCTTATAGGAACGAACCCAGGACAGGCGGCCCGTACCCAGCTTGGCTGGGACAGCCAGTACCTGACCGGTCGATCCGTGCTACACCACCCCCTCCTAATTTGACATCCGTGGCAAACGAGCATGCATCGCGGATTGCCGCACGGATGCACTAGGTGGGAATTATAGACTTCCCGGCTAGGCGCGTTGCCTGAGAGGAGTAGTGATGCAATAGTCGTGTGTTATAAGTAACAGAGCACACAGAGGTGCCAAGAGGACTGAGGAGGCATACTTTTAGTTTTAATTTTTAGCCTGGAAACAGTTTTCCAGGTCTTTTCTTTTTTTGTTTTGTTTAATTTCTTGGTGCGTGCTAACTTTTTTTATTTTAGACTGTGATCCTAAAACAATAGCATGGGTGTTCTCTCTGAGTGCGGGTAATCATTATCTCCGCAGAGAACACCCAAGCTCGAACGTAATTAAGCAAAGTTAAAGATAATAATATAATATATAAAAATATATAAAATATATATGATCCACGTAACATACCCTCATTGGGTATTTAATTAGTTTGAAATTACTTTGTGCACCCCGGGTAAACAAAGGGATGCGCACCAATATACATTAATTAAAGGTGTATACCTGCGGCCCGTTAGTGTGGATCCGCACGGGTATCTCTGGTTAACCCCAAAACCGTCCTGACATCCTAAGACAAGAAGAAAAATAATAAGAAAAATAGTAAATAATAATAAGCAAAAAGCTAGGTTTGTCAGGCAGCCCCAGCATAGCTGAGACTGCATGACGGGATTATGACGTTATTGTACTGAAGTGTGTTGCATACGTCGCACACGATGTTCTTACAACACACGAGTCCGCAGTGCTCAGTTTTGTGTGAGACACAGCTGGGCAAGCAGGTTGCGCATCGGTGTAGGATAACCGTAGTTATCCTAGGGGTGGGATTCAATTGATCTAACATATATAATAATAAGAAAAGTATTTAAAAAATAATAAAAAGGAAATTTCCACAAGTCGCACCACTGATATATTCTACTGTAAGCTTTAAGCATGAATAATTACACTTCCGCCAAAAAATTTCCCCATCGAGTCTGGGTTCTACAACTGGTGGTGGTTGGTCGTGGCGGATGGACTTCTACGGCTGAAATGTTCGCATTATTACTGGCGCTTACTGGAATGTCTTACGTGATTGTTGCGGGAATATTAGGCACAATGTTTATTTCTCCGTCGGTGGTGGGTGTCCTGATGCTTATTCTCGCTGCTGTGGTAGTGGTGGTCCTGACTGGCGTGGTGATGGTTGACATGGCTGGTGCGGTGATGGTCTGCGTGGTGGTTGCTGTGGCGGTGGTGGCGAGGGTGGTGAGCCGTACTACAGGTCGTGGTAGTGATGCCAGAGCTGCAACAGTCTGTGATGACAATTTCCGTGTTTTTGCATACTTCAGGAGTCGCCCCGCGGTGACATTTGGCACTGGCTGTATGCTTTGGGTGTGCGCGATTCGCTTCCTTCCCATGCACGGACGATCCAGTGTGTGATACCCTTCCTGATTGCCGGGTTGGTGTGACTGGATGGTGAATCCTGTATTATATGGGCGTGATGCTGATGGTAGGTGACTCCAGTCGGCTCGATTCTTCGTCTATGGTCAGTTCGGGCGGAGATGGTGACTGCGGATAACTGGGTATATTCATCTCCGTGGGTGCCATGATGACTACTGCTATAGGCTGGCCGGTTGCGGATGTTACTACTAATGCGGGTGTGGATGTTGTCGTCGTGCTGCTGGCAAATGGAGTGATTTTTACGGGTGCTGCCAGACTGGATTTTGCGGAGGACTTCTGCTTCTTACTCGCTTTCATGGCCAGTGTTGATGTGGTGACTAGTTATGGTGTAGTGCTAGCTGTTGCGACTGATGACTGAAACTCATGTCGGGTTGCTGCTACGGTTGCCGGTGTGACCACGTGCGAATGCTGGCTAACAGGATGTCTGCAAGTCGTGTTCTTTGCGCGGGCCATTTTTTCAGTTGGATGTAGTTTAACTGGTAACCGAGATTCAAAACGGGTGGTTAGAGCGGCACAATCTTCGCGTTCTTCACAGGGAACTAATGTCACTTCCAAAACGAGGTGCTTAGGATGGAGCACGTGTGTTACTCCGTCACGGGTGACTGTGTAGAGATACTGACACGCCACACAGAAAGCTGTCTGGAAAAGATGGTCCTTGTTAATATGAAGAGTGAGGTCGGAATTTTGCGTAAACGTTCGGGTACACGGTTCTCCGCTAGCCAATAACGAATTGTGTGGGAACCTTTTCAGAACTGCTACCGATTCTTCAGATGAATCCGACAACACTAAAGGCCTCCACACACATAACACGAATTCGCATGCGTTTTTGTCATTTCGGAAACGCATAGGTATAGACTCAATACTTCCCAATGGTTCAATGCACACCAGTCATGAATGAAGTCAGTACGGCTACTTTGGCTTGCGAACGAATTTAAAAAATAGAATTGGTTCTATTTTTCTGCTCGTGAAGCACCTGATGCGCTCATGCATTTCAGGTGATTCGCTAAACATTCTTTTGTCTCGCCAGGTATATCTAAGCCCTCGTGCTGTAGTACACGTGCTTTCACCATGGCCAGTTGTAATAATTCTATCTCAAAGCCTTCGAAAGAAGAAATAATTTTGGAAATTCAGAAACACGAAGTACTTTACAACAAGGCGTTGAAGCAATACAAGGATATGGCCATAAAAGACAATATTTGGCTTGGCATTGCCAAAAGACTTGACATCAAAGGTAATATAAAATAAGCGTGACCCCTACTATATCTTCAAACATTTGTGACTTTTAGCATGTCAAAAATTTTACCGACCGAATGAGGGTCAGACAGAATGAAAGACCAACAGACTGACAAGTCGACATCTATTAACAGCAAATCATGTCTCTTCGTCATCGGCATTATCCTCAGCACTCCAGCCACGCACCCCCCCCCCCCCACAGACACACACACACACATACAGCGCCGTTATCCTCAACACACACACACCCCACACACACCGGCGTTATCCTAAGCACTCCCCCCCCCTCCCCCCACCACACACATACCGGCGTTATCCTCAACACACACACACACACACCGGCGTTATCCTACGCACTCCCTCTACCCCCCCCCCCCACACACACAGGCTTTATCCTCAGCACTCCCCCCACAATCTTCATCTTCCCCCTTTCTGCTCCACTTTTATCCACGATCACAGCTACTCCTGCCGTCGTCGCTGCCACGACTGCCACAACTACCACAACTGCCACCATCACTACTGCGTACGTGCGTGCGTGCGTGCTCATGTATGCATATATGTCTCTGTTTTGTAGTTGATGATCTGAAAAAAACATGGCGGAACCTTTGAGACACATACTTGAAGCGCAAAAAGGAATTGATAACCAAAAGTGGCCAAGCGGCTAAACCTGTAATCAAATGGAAATTTTGGGATGCAATGCAGTTTCTGAAACCCCATACATGCGACAGAGTGTAAGTATATAAACATATAAATAGTGCTATGACCAATAATGTGACAATCAGTATGTGCATTGTGCATGAGTGCGTGCGTGTGTGCGTGCTTGCTTGCATGAGTGTGTGCCTGTGTGCGTGTGTCTGTGTGTGCGTGCGCCCGTGTGCGTATGTGTGCATGCATGCAGATACGTGTGAATGCACGTGCAAAACAGAATAAGTTAAAATAAATATTTAAATAAAACACAATATTTTGTTATTTGTTCCCTGGACTTCATTATGATATATTTTACAATGACATAGTGTGAATAAATTCTCACTAACCGTCAATAGATAGGGAGTAGAAGACGAACACATCATCATCATCATCATTGTCCAAGTCATTGTAAAGTCGTGTTTCGGATTACTGAACTTAAAACCAAAATACTAAACAGGTACATAATATCTTTATTTCAGTACATCCGGAAATATACGTCAGTCCAGCGACGAGGAAGATTCTGACGAAGATGGGGAAAACAATGAAACTACGGCGAGTAATTCTGAGCCAAAAAGCCAAAATGCATTTGAGATTAATACAGAGACTGATCAGCCAACACAAATATCCCAAACTGGATCCACTCAGCATGAACCGTCATCACCAGGTACAAGCGGAATTATCAGCAGAAAGAGAAAACATTCAGCAGGTGCAGTCGTCGAAAAAAAAGTCTTTAACTATTTAAGCAGCAGACAAGCCTCTAAATCCAACGATGCGGAGTAAGATCTGGACGCTGATAAGCTGTTTTACTAAGCTTATTACCCTCAATGAAAAGACTTGATGACAAAAAAAGTCATTTGTAAAAATCAAATTCAACAGCTTTTGCACGATGCAGAATTCCCAGAAAAAGGGCATCAACTGTATAAACCATATGCTTGAATATGTGTTTGATTCTAACGGTTAAACGTCCATTAATTACCATGTTATATTTTTTAAGACAGTGTACGTAGTATTGTGGTGTTTTGTAAGTCCTGAAGTGGGGGGGGGGGGTTTAACCCACGCAATGCACCAATCGCTTGCACAAGAGTTATCAGGCCTATTCAGTGAGCCAACTCCACACAGACAGCAGTCTTGCTTCTCGGCAGAATTTGTGCACCGAGGAATTAAATTTTGGTTGATTTGAACGCAAAACGGTCTTGATTTTATGGGCAAAGTGCGCCACACAGGACCTCATCTGTGCTCACTTCACTAGTTCTACGCAATTTACAGCCATTTGTATAGACCTACAACGTCTTTACCAATTGAATTCCTCTGTGTACAAGAAAACCCGAATCCATTAAAACGTCGCCGTGAAATAAGACTATTGTCTTGTGGACTTGGCTCAGTGAACAGGGCTGGTGAATCTTGTGCAGGCAGTTGGTGCTGTTCGGGGGTTCAAACCCCACTTCATTACTTACAATGTTCTATTTGCAAATGTTTAGTTTATGCAAATTGATAATTGTATCCAAGAATACATGGAGAAAAGAATCCACTGTTGACAGCTAAACATACTACGTTTAGATACATCCTCGATTTGCAATGTTGTATTGCCAAGGTACTTCTCCAACCGGAGTTGAGAAATAGTCCTTGAATACCTCTCGTACTAGTGTAGCTTCTGCCGTTGGCCGATTCCCACTCAACCTAGGCACATTTGTTATCATAGTATTTGCTCCCTCCCCATCGCTATCGCCAATTTCCATGATCATCGACCTCTCTCCTCGTGCTAAATTTGACATCTGAATAAAATTGTTCAACACGCACGCTGCCTTCATTATTTTTACTGCTTTCTCAGGTTGTACCTGGAGTCTTCGTTGATATATACGCCATCGTTGCGTCAGCAAGCCAACTGCAATTTTGAACCATGCGACGTGCACTGGAGAGTCTGTAATTGAAAATTCGCTTACTAGCGTCGAGATTCTTTTCAGGAAATGGTCGTAACAGATAGGATTTCAGGGGAAACGCTTCGTCTCCCACCAACACATGGGGTTGTGGTCCTATCTCTGCCATATCTGGAAGTTCCTTTGGTGGAGGAACATGAAGCTTTCCTTTCCCCAGTGACTTTCCCATTGCTGACTTGGATAATATCCCGCCATCGCTATTTGATCCGTAACTACCGACATTTATAGCAACGAAATTGTATTTAGAGTCAACAATAGCCATCAACACCACTGAAAATGTGCCTTTGTAATTGTAAAACAGAGAAGCTGTATTTGCTGGAGCTTGGATGATAACGTGCTTGCCGTCTATAGTGCCCAGACAGTTAGGGAAATTACAATTACGAAGAAACTCATTGGCAATATCCTTTCACAAAGCATCATTCGGAATAGGCATGTATATATGCATTGAGGTAAGCCAGATCGCCTCGCACGTTTCTACAACGAACTAACGGTGGAGGCCCCAACACGATAACTGAATCCAATAGTTGAGAATGCATCCCCAGTCGCAAGGAACCTGAAACATATCATCAAAGTTATCACATATATAGTCAGCGATCATTAAAATGGCACCACAGTCAGAGCATCGTCAAAATCATTTAAAAATACCATGGTTAAATATGGTCAACCATGGTCATAGAAATAATAAGTAATGGTAGTACCTTTTAAGACCTACTTTCTTACAATTTGCCAAGCTTTCGCGCATAATATGTGTTTCTTCAGGTCCTGAAGCAGCACATTTATGCGTGAGAACTTGGCAAATTTTAATAAAGGCAGTCTCGAAAGGTACTACCGTTACTTATTATTTGTTATTCTTATAACAGACTGTCACGGCTACTACAGTTTTTAGTAAACTATGGTCATACAGACTGTGGTCAAACATGCACATCCATGGACATGCCGGCGTGGTCACACATGGTCAACCATGGCCATACAGACCGTGGTCGAACATGGTCAACCATGCTAATTCCGGGTGAGGTCACAAATTGTCCAACAATTTGACTCCTAGTTGCTGCTGTCATCGCCTACATCAACCTGCTGTCACAATGGTTTAGAATGAGATCTTTATTCTGTCAACAACTGGCGAAATGCAACAAAAGTAAATATATAAACCCCACAGCTTTTTGAAATCTGGAGATATGCATTTTTAGTATGACCCCGAGACCTAGATAATTGACTTCTGACCTTATTTTCAACGCACACATGCACAATTCCAATATGCAGTCATATGCCAAATATGAGCATGAGAGCTGCTGGGATTCCATAGATATGGCCAAAACATTCATTTTTCGCATGCACTTGGTGACATTGTGACCTAGATATTTGACATTTAGACATTTTAATACAGAGCTGCCTATCCACCACATGCAACGATATGTAAATATGAACACCAGAGCTTCTTAGATTCCGGAGATATGGCCATTACATTCATTTTGGCATGCACTCAGTGACGCTATGACCTTGATATTTTATCTTTTGATTGTGGAAATAGTCAATAAAATAACAAATATTAATTTAGCCAGGTGAGCTAATATTTATTCTAGATTTAGCGATACATACCGTAAACAGACTGCCATTCTTTGCTCATCAGAAATTTCTTCACGGTAGTTGGTATTGAGCTTATGTATATACGGGCACACCAATTGCAGCAAGTCATTGAATAGTTCCTTTGTCATTCGAAAATACTGGAAAAAGAGAGTTGCATCTAGCTTAAGCTCCTGGACCAATCTGTGGTATTCACAAAGCTTCTTCCTTCTTTTCAGAATATCTCGAACCCATATTGTGCGCCGATATCTACGTTTCCGACTACTCAGAAGGGCAGTTACAAGGAGCAGTGTCACCTCCTCTAAATCTGGATCATCATGCACGTGTTGTGCCGCCTTCTTTATCTACGAATGTTTCGTCATAATCGGACTTTACTGGAAACAACTTCGTTAAAGATCGCCTATTACCGTATACGATTTTAAGTTCGTTTGTGACTTGTGTGTATTGGGTAGACGCACGGCATCTAATTTGGACGTATACGAAAACGCATACAAAATTCGTGTCGTACTTGGTCTGTGGAGACCTTAAGTCTTCAAGGAGTGACATCTCTTTCGCACATAGTAACTGTGTTGCGGGTACCTAATTAAAACCTAACACCCTATCTCTTCATTCAACTTTCCAGGCCTAGTATATAATAATGAAGAATCATAATAAAAGATACACCAGAATTTAGTTTTCGACACGAAAGAAGTCTAATGCTATTTGTTCTTCCCATGTGTCAAGTTTTGACGGGAAGACGAAGTTTCAGAGCGCGCTTCCCCCTTTTTATATGATCTAGTGACGTCATTGATGGGCGGATGACCACACCTGGAAGTTTTGAAGGTGATTTAATCCTGCCCTATATGGACAGTTTTCACTTTCCCATTCTTGGAGTCAAAGGATTAATTCTTCCCACATAAAGGGAGTATGTTTAATTATAGGAAGAATGGCTCATTAACCTCGTCTTATTTTTGCGTATCAGCAATTCTCTGATAAACGTAAAAACTTGGTACTACTTATTCCCGTGGAGCATCACTTTTTGATTAGAGTGAAGCGGTTTTACAGATTGGATGCTTATAAACTCGCCTGTCTTAATTTCAGGCAGGATTCAGTCTTCTCGGATGGGACTTTAAACTGAGGTCCCGTCACACAGTGCCCATCACTGTGTGAACGTGAGCTAGGGTTAGGTAGGCAAGAAATTTCGGCATAGTCAAAGTAAACCGGATGCTGAATGGATCCCTCCTCGGATGGAACCACGCAACATACGGATTACAAAACCAAAACCAAATTGCTAGAATTAGAATCTTTCGGAATTTTCGAGGGGACTATGGAGGGATGTAACCCGGATGACTGGCCGAGTTCGTCCTCGGACGGACACAGTCACCATACGGGCTACCTAACCAAACAAAATCAAACAAGTGCGCGCTGGTGTCTGCTCGGATGATGGCCAGAAGACCAAATGGGTCCCAGGACCCGAAAGACCCCACACCCCAACCTCCCCACTCCCCCCAAAGGGGCCGGGAGGTCTCTGACCTAAAGCACCCCCCCCCCCTTGGGTGCATCAGGTCATAAGACCGTACGCACCTCCCCCGACCCAACACCTACCCCATCCCTTACCCACCCCTGTTAGGTCCAGGTTAGGCCATCCCCATTACACACGCCCAAGCATGAGGAGCAACAAAAAAAGCCATGGAAAAGAACAGCAACATGAGACAAAATCGAGAGACAACGATCAACACACACACACACACACACACACACAGAGAGAGACACAAGCTAATGCACAAACCGACGTCACAAGAATTCACAAGAATTCAACAGAAACCATAAAGGCCAGGCGTGAGTCTAGACCCTAGCATTGGGAACTAGCATATAAACGCCTCAAATATTACAACACACACACACATTTCAGGCAGGAGCACCCGATGGGATGTGGGAGAGCAGTGACGTCAGCGGCCTACGCCCCGACTCACTCCTCGCCACTCCTCCATCACGCTGTGGTAGTCGCGTATTTGGGCGGCTCATTTGTTTAAAGCCTTGTTATCCAATTTTACTGGAATTGATAAGTAGAAGTCACATGTTTCTTGTTTAAACACGTGGTTGATCAGAGATTACAATTACATATTGTGTACGTTTTTGTACGTACTAGATACGTTTTTAAATGGTAGATTTCTTATGCTATTAATATATCCTTATGTTGTGAAAGATGTAAACACATATGTTTGATCCTCGGTTCCTCGAAACAGCGTCCCGTTGTGCGCGTGTTCTTTATCATGCGCTTGACTTGTCTGTCCAATGTATTTTCCAACCAATGTTGATTTGTGGCTGTAATTGCAGGTAAGAGAATTTTTTTAATTCTCTGCGTGATTATACTGTCGGATTTTGTATGCTGCTTTACCGGCCCGTGCGCTAATGATTGGTATACACGGTAGAGCAGTTGTGCTCCTAATAAAAAAATATAACAATAAAGCTGTATGTAGTTTGATGTGTGGTTTAAACAGTTCTATTCTCGCGGTAAATCAAAGTTACTGACACCCCCCCATCCCCACCCCTCCCCGAGATAGCTGTGCGGGAGGGCTGCCAAGCATCCTCCACTATGGGTAGGACTAGCTCCGTCCCTGCCTAGACCAGACACATTAATAATAATAATAATAATAATAATAATAATAATAATAATAATAATAATAATAATAATAATAATAATAGTAATAATATTAATAATAATAATAATAATAATAATAATAATAATAATAATAATAATAATAATAATAATAATAATAATAGTTAAATTACATTACAGCTCGGAAATGAGTGCGCACAGTTTTATGATTTACAATGCCGTCGTTTGGAGATTGTGAATACAGTCAACCTGAGTGCCTATGTTTCTGTCTTGTTGGTGAAAATTGATTGATACGCGTGGCTGGTTTTCTTAGGAATGTTAGCTGGTGTTGTTGATGATAATGACTGTGGTAGGGAGATCTGGACTGCTGTATGAGGCTAATGTTATGCGTAGTGGGCACATTCCAGTTTTCCACGCCGGTGAATGCCGAGTCTGTTGTTATTGCGGGAGGTCGGGATTGCGGGAGGGATTATTTCTCCCGCATCGTGTGCAGATGGATTTGTTGCAGGAATTTGTTTGTCTCTAACAGTACTTAATTAAAACCATGTTGTCACTGGTGATGAATGGCTCGGTTATTCTGAGTATAACTCAGTATGCGTGTGATGTTCCCGCAACGTTGAATAGACGTATCCAGCCATGAAGGCAAGTGTACTTTGGATGTAATTGACGCTCTGTCCGTGGTGTGATGTCCTGACTGCTCACGGGGGTGGTGGGAGGGGGGGGGGAATTGATGGGCCTATGGAAAGAGTGACACTTAGACAGGGGGATGTGGTCATCTCCCATTACACGACGGTTGGTGACTTGTCGTAGTTTTTAGGCAGCGAGAAAATTCGAGCCGAGAGTCTGCTGAACAGGCTGCCTGGGATTCAAAGGATTTCCATGCACTCTCCGGTCATGCCATGTCTTTTGCCGCTGGTGTGCAGTGGATAACGTGTATCTTACTAACTCGTGGGCTTGTTCTATCCGTTGCCGCAAGGGTTCTACGCAAAGAGAAGGTGAATTTTTCTCTCCTGGTATCCTAGGCATAGCCGGGTCCAGGGGTAAGGCTAATTCATGGCCTAACATTAACCGAGCAGGGGTGTAACCCGTGCTGGAATGTACTGAAGAGCGGTAAGCCATGAGTACATATGGGAGTCTTAAATCCCAATCTCTACAATCAAGGCGTGTTTCTTTAGTAAGCATCTCCGCAAGAGTTCAATTGAACCTCTCCACCATCCCGGTTTTGACGATGTGAAACAACTTACAGAGCTCTGATATGAGCCGGCTCTCAAAATTACTTCCTTGATTAGAGTGTAGTTCATAGGGCATACCGAAATGGCAGAATACATTACTTGCCAAGACCTCTGCCATGGTGGATGCCTCATGGTCCGGCAAAGCAAATGCTTCTACCTACTTCACACTACATGCGCGTTTCCATCAATGTCATTCACGCTTCATTTCTGAGTACGGTTTGTTGGCATACTACAAAACTAGTAACAAATTTTCAGAATTTCATATCTCGGCTATTTATTATCGGCTGGAAATACTCTACTTGCCTGGTGTGATTTTCAGAGAGATTGGATATATAGTCTTGGAGGAGAAGAAAGTAAACATTTTCTGTTGAATTTTGAAAAATAAAATCGCAAATTTGTGCATAAAATATTTATAAATCATAATTCCGAAAGTAAGTTCTAGAGATTACCTGTATTATGTCAACGATTTAAATACTTGTTACAGCTACCAGCTACGATTCACCTCACAAAGAATGAACATACCCATTCCTTGCCTCACGTGTGAGGCATGAATCGAAAGTAAAAGTGACGCGACAATGCCTATGGAGACCGTCGTATTGTTATTAATATGTTAATTCTTCCGTTCACGTGTGAGGCATGAGGCGTGAGGCGTGAGATGTGACGCTTGAGGTTCTATGGAAACTCAGCCTTAAAGGGTCCCAACACATCAATAGCCACTCGCTCCCACAGTGCACCAACTATCTTAACTTGTGATGGTGGGATATGGTGCTGGCCAACAGCGTGTCTTTGGCATGGGATACATTTGGCAACCCATGCCTTCACACTATCGCGTATTAAGATCCAGTGGAATCTCTGTTTGATGCGGGTAATGGTCCTTTCCATGGCCATATGCCCGGTGTTATCATGTAGTTGTTGTAGGATCATACGGGAACTTGCGCATTGTGAGGCGATCGTGTAATCAGGGCCGGGTTCCAGCATGGTGATGTGGGTGTTGCTTCCTAACTGTGGTGTGGTGACCCATAAGATTTGTTCCTGTCCCGACTCAACTGTGGCTGTACTTGACAGTATTACAGCACACGTATCATATAATGAGGATTCCAGTCCAAGGGGGATCCGACGACCGTGTATGTCGAGTTCTTGTTGGCTGCAGTGTATTACGGCTTCGCTGGAACTGAGGAAATCAGAGCCAAGAACGGCATCATTTTGAATAGAGGTGATGACAACTCGCTGGATGATTTGCATCTCCTCTATTTGAATAATAAGATTAACTACACCAGACACGGGAATATCAGCTCCCGTGGCAGTCTGTAAATATATATTTGTAGGCTTAAGGGGTGGCTTCTTATGAGGTGTGATGCTCTCATATAAGCGTTTGTTGAAAACAGTGATAGAAGCTCCAGTGTCCACGGTGGCACTGGCGGAAATACCGATAAACAGACAAGCACACTTATATATAACCTTCCGATGTGCCTGCGGAAGAGTCTTTAATGATACCGTTTGTGACAGAGGAATCGGAGCAGAATCATTCTGTATATATTCAGTCTGTTTCCGGATAGCTTCTTTTAGTGCTGTAGATGGCTGAGTGAGGAAAGGGCCAGTCCGTCGTCTCCGCTGCTGTGAGTGCTTTGGTGACGACGAGCTGGTGGTAGCAATGGTGGTGGATTTGGTGCAGTTTCTGTGTATGTGGAGTTAGTATAGACGGCGGTACAAATAGGATTTTCCCGATCACGGATGAGAGCTACCTGAGCGAGCCACTTCTTACAGCGCATCATGGGATGCTTAGTAGATGCACAGAAGAAGCAGTGACGTCATGGAATACGTACATATTGGCGGCAGCATCATCATTTGCCGATCCATGATGTGGAATTGATGGTGTCTCCCATACTGCTGTTATCTGTAGATGCGGGGGATGATGCTGTGCGGGACTGTGTGTTGCATACCACCAAGGGACACTGCGAATCCAGTGTCTTGTTGGTGGGATGTGGTGCTTGCAAAAACGTTGTTTCAGCGGAGGTGCTACAAACTACCACTGCTGTTTTACATAGAAAGAAGGTTTGTTAAAAGCGGACTTTATCCGCACGAGGGGGATGGTGGTGCTGCTGATGTGGGAGGCATCGTAGGCACCGACATATATGAAGCCGTGGGTAATGGTGTACGTGAGAATGCTGATGCAGGTTGCTGATAGTTGGCCACCGGACGTTGTTGTACGGAGGCCACTGCTGAGCCAGGTTGTAAGAACGGGCACCGAGGTGGCTCTTCAATCGGTGTCCTTAGGAGTTTGACGGCTGGGTGTTGTAGATGGAGGTCGGTTAGGGCACCATTCCCTCCAATGTCCTGGCTGACCGCATCAGTAACAGGTGTTTGATGGTGCTGCACGGTTGGTAGTGGATGCTGTTCTCGGGTGTGTAGTGGCGAGTGTTGTTACCAAGTTAGTGAGTGTGGAGATCTGTTTGTTTATCTCGTCTATCCTGTCGTGCATGTTGCCGCGGTAGTTGTTGTTGTTGTTGTTGTTGTTGCTGTTGTGCTGGTTCCCGCACCCTTGGGCTCTGTTGTGGCCTTGGGCACGCCCTCTTCCTCTAGGCGCGTGATTCTGATTAGATTGGTGCGGTGTCTGTTGTGGTGTGGATGGTTCTGTTGCTGATGATACGGTGGGTGTGGTGCGGTTATCGGGTGATGTGGCGATATTCGCACCATCTATTTCATTGATAAGATGGAGTTGGCGGCAGGTGGTTTTCTCCCACTCCAGGAAATTCTCAATGTGCACGGCGGTGGCTGTTAATTGTGCCAGGCTTCCATGGTCAGTGAGAAAGAGTTTTTCCTTTAGAGCGGGTTCACCACTCAATGTGTCAATGAACGTGTCAAAATGCAAGTGTGTGATGCCCTCAATGTTGCTGCTGGGATACGCACAGGTGATTAGCCAACTCTGGTAGGGTCTCCCCAGTGCGTCGTCGGAGATTTTTTAGTTGGAGATGGCTAGTTCTCCAAGAGCAGTGTCGCCGAACCGTTCCGACAACGCTCGTTCAAGTTGTGTGTAGGTGGGGGTGTAATCAGTCCCGAGGTCCGCGAGAACTGGAAGGGCATTTCCGGAAAGCTTCGCGGCAAGATATTCACCCATTTGCTGATTATTCCAGTGGTTTGTTCTGCTGATTATCTCAAATTGAATTTTGTAGTTGGCCCAGTTACTCTCCCTGCAAAATTCAGGAGGGAGAATGACCCGGCCAGGACCATGGGAAGAGCTGAGTGGTGCAAATCCGGGGTGGTGGTGGTACTCGGGAGACTGGTGAGAATGCTGATGGTGGTCGATGTGCGGGTGATGGCGGTGGTGGTGTTGGTGTTTCCCATAGATGCCAATGCTGAGGAGGAAGAGGCCTATATGAAGGAGTACGAGTGCATGTAGGCAAATCCAAGGATGCCCGCCCCGAGGCAGATTCATAAACCGGCGTAGGTCTATGGACAGGAAGTGGCACATTGTGGAGATGACACGGATGTTCTTCATGTGGAGAAGGCAGACACTCCTTGTACGGTGGTGGTGCAGTCGGCTGATGGTCATGATATGTGGCATGACCGGTGTATCAATGAAATGGTGGTGCTGACTCCTGTGAATAAGATGGTACATTTAATGGGGCTGTGCGGGAAGTTGTCGATCGTAAAGATTATAACCCTGCCATATATCATTCAGTGATGACACGGGTGAACGATAGTGATGGGAAGGGTAATAGTTTTGCCCATAAACGGGTCTTTGTCGAGATCGTCCACGATCCGGCCCTGATGGAGTTGGCCTATCGCGGACGTCTGATATGGTACGAAATTCTGTTCCCGCTTGTGAGGCATCCCAGAATGTCTGCTCATTGATAGGCGAGAACAGGTGATATTGCGGTGCTGGTGATTCCGCATCCCTAGAATTCCGGGCATAGTCAGTGAGCATGCGAGTGTGGTGTCCATCATAGGCCGCCACCTCTTGATCGAGGGAATCGTCGCTGAATTGAAAAAGCATTCCGAGCTTGCTGTATGGTGTGGGCGTGAGTTCGCTGCATGTTGCTAGTGGTATTGTTCTTCAGGCCCCATATCTGGCGCCACTTGTAGGTCGCGGGGGTAGCATATGGCCATTTCGGTGGAGATGCGCATCTCGCCCGTCACCAAGTCTCACGGAGCTAACTTTTGACCTGATGTTAGGTTTATACACAAGTTGCCTAATATGCACTGCGGTGCGGGAAAGATCTCCTAAGGGATGTAAGAGATCAATATTTAAAATATGATTTTGCAGTGCTTCCTACATTGGCAAGGATAATTAACTACTAGGTATCAGAAGATACACGGGAGGTGTGTGTGACACCACACCTTAGCCATCACTGCTCGGAAACCTCTAATAGTTTCCCAGGGTCGGATCAGTCCATGGTGCGGATAGGGATATCCAAACAATTAAGAAGCCATAAGGTTTAGTGGAACATGAAGAGAGACAATAACTTTATAAATGTGAGGCCTTATAGGTAAGTTGGCCAATTTTACACAACCTTGTCAGAGTGTGGGGCTAGATTACCGCAACAACAGGAAAAGAGGCGTACACTATATGTCTCCTAACGAAGAAATTGTCTCTAATCATATTAAACCAATCCTATCGAGCTGAATAGTCAGGTTTAATCGGTAGCATGCCAGGCTAAACAAAGTTATAGCACGGACAGCGACCGTAGTGAAACGTGTTGGTGGCGGAAGAGAATGATGCGTATATAATGTTGATGTATAGTATTTCCTAAATGCACTGCGGTGCTAAGTTTTCTATAAAGAAACAAAACATATCAACGGATGGCTACTAGCCATATACTAAACTAACCAAATACAAGTAATAACAATGTGAAATGATCAGGATAATAATAATAGTACAGGTTGATAGACCTATTTTGGTGCGGTTAGTGAAAACACCTTACAGTAAATAAAAGTAACTATGAACAGACAAAGAAATTATAACTAGCGGTTCTAAGACCGTTAGGGTGCATTTAGTCATCGGGACTGTTTACAAAGATAAAATACACGTTAATTGAATACTCGGTAGCCATTCTTAAGGACGGGCTATCATGTTACTGAAATTGATACGTCACCATAAGAGTGACGCGAGTTGACACGTTCCTTAAAAGCTGGAAAGTTTACGCATGTAGATTCCCGCAGACATGATTCCCGTATGCGGATCAGGACAGGAGGAGTGCGAACTCAGGACAGTAATCACAATATAAGAATGTCTAACGAATGGTTAGTAAGTTCTATAATAACATTACTGCGAGGAGAAAGGTTCCGTTCAATGACGGTAGGCGGAAAGTTAAGAACAATCCTTTATCATGGGGGGTCGTTGAATACTGTTGCCAATATATAACAAACCGTAACGGTGCGGGGTATGTCAGGTAGCTCTTAAGACGTACCGGGAAAAGTTTACTTGCTGCGGTCACAAAGTTAAAAGAGACACAGACGACATGCAGTGCGGTGGTATCCACTTTTTGGAGTGGTTGGCAGATCCGGTGAGTCATCCACCAAAGAACATCGCTGCCTCTACATCTGTAGAATCACATTCTTAGACCGTAGAAGGCCTCACCACAAAATTGTTCTTTGATGGTTCTTAATTAGATGTGAAAAATATTATTTAAAGTTCCAATACTGCCCCTGAACGAACGTCTGGGAGCTTACAAAATTTAGTTTGTGGTGGGTGGGAAACTGCTGTGGTATCACGGGAGAGAAACCAGCCGAAACAGAGGTGAATGCTTAATAACTGGATTGCTGGTGGGCGCTGCAGGCAGATCCCGACTGTTCGGCCCCTGGCCGACGATGCACCTGATTTACTGAAATCATCCCTTTTTATACTCACTGAAACATCAGGAATGGCTGCCTCAACCAATCAAAATTAGCTGAACCAACCAATCAGCGGGCTAGAAACTCGTGACGTGTACACGATTATCTAATTAGCGCAATATATATATATATATATATATATATATATATATATATATATATATATATATATATATATATATATATATATATATATATATATATATATATATATATATATATATATATATTTATATATATAGATACGTACTATGACGTCAGGGGGTCATGTGCACACAAATCACTTATTATCTAGATACGTATATATACGAATTTATGATGTTATTTCTATATTTCGAGTATATTTTGAAACAGCGATAAATCAGCCATTTCGGGACCGATTTTAAATCGGTTTACATATTTGAAAAGCTCGTCGAATTCTGGTCTTTGTTAATGTCAGACTCAACGAGAACGGTTAATTATTAAGAATTACAAAACACCAGCTCAGTACACTAAAATTGCCACTCGCTCTTGGTCATGCTATATGTGCTCTGCTAACACAGTGACACACACGCGCATGCGCGCTACGAGTTTTAACGAACTTTTGACAACGAAACCTCTCTCATAGGCTCATACATGCTTATTACTCTACCCAGGGGGCGTGCTTATAGGAACGAATCCAGGACGGGCGGCACATACCCAGCTTGGCTGGGATGGCCAGTACCCGACTGGTCGATCCGCGGTACACTTTACATCACACGGGTCTTCACTTAGGCCTGGCTGACTCAATCTTCCCCCCGAATTTAGCAGGGAGAACAACTGGGCCAACTACAAAGTTCAGTTTGAAATAATTAGTCGGATGAATGGTTGGAATGATCGACAAATGGGAGTATATCTTGCCACGAAACTTTCGGGAAAAGCACTCCAAGTTCTCATGGATCTCGGGACCGACTACACACCGACATACACACAACTAGAAAGAGCGGTGTCAGAACAGTGCAGAGACACCGCCCTAGGAGAAACTAGTCATCTTCAGTTGAAAAATCTGTGTCGATGCACGGGAGTGACATTACCGGAGTTAGCGAGCTGCATCCGGAGACTTGTCACCCGCGCTTACGCTAATACCAATAGTGAAGGCATTACCCATCTCCATTTAGACACATTATTTGATGCGGTAAGCGGTGAACAAGCTCTCAAGGAGAAACTATTTCTCGCTGACCATGGTAGCTTATCACAATTAACGGCTACCGCGGTATGAATCGAAAGCTTCTTGGAGTGGGAGAAAGCTAATCGTCATCAACTGCATCCCATCAATGAATTAGACAGTACTAACTTCGCCACATCACCCGACACCCGCACAACACCCACCATTACTTCAGCTACAGAGACCTCCACACAACAACAAGCACCGCAAATACAAAACTCCAATCAGAATCACATGCCTAGAGGAAGGGGTTGTGGCTTCAGAGTAGGCCACAATGGAGCCCCGGGTCACGGTAACCAGCAAAACAATAACAATCGTACCAACATGCACGAAAGAATAGATGAGATCAAGAAACAGATCTCCGCACTCACCGATCTTGTTACGACACTCAACACCAACCTAGCCACTACACACATTAGGACCGCAAGCACAACCAACACCACACTGCCACCGAACACATGTTTTGGATGCGGTCAGTTGGGCCACTGGAGGGAACGGTGCCCTAACTGTCTACCACACCGACCGCTGACCACAGAACACCACAGCCTGATCAGCCATCAAACTCCTAAGGGCACCGATTGAAGACTCACCTCGGTCCCCATTCTTACAACCCGGCTAAACAACGGCCTCCGTACAACAACGTCTGGTGGCCAACCAGCATCAACAAACAGCAGCATTCTCACGACACCCATATGCACGGCTTCATATAGGTCAGTGCCTACGATGCCTCCCACATCAGCAGCACTGCCATCCCCATTTTATGGACGAGTGACCCCGGGATGTCTGCACATAACAAACCTTCTTTCCTATGTAAAACGGCAATGGTAGGTTGCAGCACCTCCGCTGAAACAACGTGTCTGCAAGCACCACGCCCCGCCACTAAGACACTGGACTCTCGGTGTTCCTTGGTGGTATGCAACACACTGCCCCACAACGCATCATCTCCCACATCTACAGACAGCAGCGGTACGGGAGAAACGATCCACTCCGCATCATGGATTCGTAAACGACGACGCTGCCGCTGATATGAGCGAATTCCTCGACGTCACTGCTTCTTCTGCGCTTCCACTAAACATATAACGATGCGCTGTAAGAAGTGGCTCACGCAGGTAGCATTGATCCGTGATCGCGAAAATCCCATCCGCACCACAGTCTATATGAACACCATACATACAGAAACAACAACAACTCCATCACCAGTGCTACCACCAGCGCCGTCTTCACCAAAGCACTCGCAGTAGTGGTGGCGACGGACTGGCCCCTTCCTCACTCAGCCATCAGCAACGTTAAAAGAAGCCATCCAAAACCAAGCGGACTACATACAGAATGATTCCGCTCCACAGCCCCTTTTTCAGGCGACATCATTGTTGTCATAGCCGCTATTCAAAATGATGCCCTTCTTGGCTCTGACTTTCTCAGTGCCACCGAAGCCATAATTCACTGCAAACAACAAGAACTCAACATACACGGCCGACGAATACCTCTTGGACCAGAGTCATCATTATACGACACGTGTGCACTAATGCTTTCAAGTACCGCCACCATTGAGCCGGGACAAGAACAAATCGTATGGGCCACTGCACCACAGTTAGGAGACAACACACACATCACCATGCTGGAACCGGACCACGACTATATGATCGCTTCACAATGCGCATGATCGTGGACACCACCAATAAAGAACACATTCCATTTAGAGTATTCAATGGCACAGCGGACCTTATAACTCTTGAACCAGGAGTCCGTTGTGGCCACTTGGTGGGTGTGGAAACACCAACACCTACCCACACACCCACAGACATTACTGATGATTTACCGGAACATCTACATGATTTGTACTTACGTGCCACAGTAGGATTACAGCAATCTCAAAAATTACATGTGCGGACACTACTTTATAAGTATCATGATAGTTTTTCATCAGGAGACATGGATCTCGGAGAAACTCATCTTGTGCAACACTCCATCGACACAGGAAATAATCGCCCAGTACGACAACCGGTATGACATCTCCCTATTCATAAGGAAGTGGAGGCACATCAACAAGTAAACAACATGTTGCGGACCAGAACTATTGAACCATCAGCATCCCCATGGGCCAGCCCCATAGTACTAGCAGGCAAAAAGGATGGAACCTGGCAGTTTTGTATAAACTACCGCCGCCTTAACGATCTTAGCATTAAAGACACATATCCTTTACCCAGAATGGATCAGGCCTTGGATTTCTTGTCCAGAGCCAAGTGGTTTTGTACCCTTGATTTAGCTAGTGGCTACTGGCAAGTGGCCGTGGATGAAGCTGACATGGAAAAGTTCGCATTCGCATGTAGGGATGGTCTTTTTCAATTCCGCAAGATGCCCTATGGCTTGTGCAATGCTCCTGGAACTTTTGAGCATTTCATTGAGCAGGTATTAATTACCCTGCAATGGGAAATCTGTCATTTCAGTGAGATCAATTCACCCCTTTATAAGATCACCGAAAAAGATCGACCATTTGAGTGGACGAGTGAGTGTGAAGGTTACTTTAAGGCTTTGAATGAACTCTTGACGACCGCCCTGATTCTTGCTCATCCTAATCCAAACCTCGATTTCATCTTGGACACTGATGCGTCAGCTTATGTTCTATCTCAGGTCATGGAGGATGGAACAGAGCAGGTATTGGATTATGGTTCGCGTACATCAAATAAAACAGAAAAAAGGTACGCAACCCCGAAGCAAGAACTGCTTGCGGCGGTACATTTCGTCAAGTATTATAAGGACTTTCTGTATGGTCACCCATTTACTCTCCGTACAGACCATGCCTCACTACGCTGGCTCAGAAACCTTAAAAATCCAGAGGGCCAGGTAGCGAGATGGCAGGAATCTCTGCATGCCTATAGCTTTAACGTTGTTCACCGTCCCAGCAAATTGCATGGAAATGCCGATGCCCTCAGCAGAATCGGGCAAGGAGGTGAACACGAAGAGGACGCAACCGTGACACAATCTACACAGTCATCTCTGGAGTTCCCCGAATTGTGGTGCACAGAGTGGAATCCAGTGAAAGTCGCACATGAACAAGCAACAGCCGCACATACATGACATATATACGCATGGGTCCAGGAGGGGGTACGTCCTCCCAAGGAATCTGTGACACCACTATCTCCAATGGCCAAATATTACTACCAGTGGTACGAAGAATGTCATATCAACAACAACGCTCTTTACATCAATAACCATCTGGTAATCCTGGAAAGTTATCGGAATAACATTTTACAACAATTACATGATAACACTGGGCATCTAGCCGTGTAAAGAACGGTGACCCACATCAAACAGACATTCCACTGGATCAGGATTCGCGATAGTGTAAAGGCATGGGTTGCCAAATGTATCCCATGCCAAAAACGCGCTGTTGGCCAGCACCATAACGAACCACTGCAAGTAAAGATTGTTGGTGCACCATAGGAGCGAGTGGCTATGGATGTGCTCGGACCCTTGAATACGATGGATGACGGAAATAAGTACATCCTCGTATTACAAGATTATTTCATGAAGTGGGTAGAAGCATTTGCTTTGCCGGACCAAGAGGCATCCACCATAGTGGAGGTCCTGGCAAGTAATGTGTTCTGCCGTTTCGGTATGCCCTATGAGCTACACTCCGATCAGGGAAGTAATTTTGAGAGCTGGCTCATATCAGAGCTCTACAAATTGTTCCATGTCGTAAAGACAAGGACAACCCCTTATCATCCACGTAGCGACAGTATGGTAGAACGTTTTAATGGTACACTAGCAGAAATGTTGACGAAGGAAACATGCCTTGATTGTAGAGATTGGGATTTATACCTCCCATATGTACTCATGGCTTACCACACTTCAGTACATTCCAGCACGGGTTACACCCCTGCACAGCTAATGTTAGGCCATGAATTAGCCTTACCCCTGGATCTGGCTATGCCCCGGATACCAGGAGTGAAAAATGCACCATCTCTCTATGTTTAACTCTTATGGCAGCGGATAGAACAGGCCCATGAGTTGGTGAAAGAAACTGTATCCACTGCCCACCAGCGGCAACAGACATGGTACGACGGGAGGGTGCAGGGAAATCCATAGTAAGCAGGACGGATGGTATTGGTACTTGATTCACGACGATCTGCAAACGTGCCAAGTAAACTGAGTTACCAGTGTTAAGGCCCCTATGTGGTAGTAGGTAGGATGTCGGACGTGACCTACCATATCCATGCTTCGGATGGTCTGATCGACTTAAATTGTGTGTCAGCGATGACCCAGCACCAGAGTTCGGACTGGGCATTCCCCGTGACACCGGTACCCAGACAGAAATTTCTATGGAAAGTAGTATTCCCACAGTTAGTGCAGAGCACCGCGGTGCCAGGTCAGCCCGTCTTCTACCAAACCAGAACACCGGTGAACAAGTGACTAATGCTGAGGACGATGATGAGATACGTACTCGCCCTCTCCCTCTTCTGCATGGATCTACTCGATCTGGGTAGTCTTATTTGAAGAACTTCTCGTTTGTATTGTTCAAGGTGGCGAATGGAAGGATTGTTCCACCGACCTCTTCCCACTTCCACCCACTCCATGCTATGCCCACCCCAATATGGTGTTACCACAAACGGAAGCTGAGGCTGACCCAACCCATGCATCCTGTTGGCTGGAACATGTGATGAATAGCATGGAAGTGAAGAGGCCAGACGAGGCCTTGGCATGTTTAGAACAACAGAACTGTACAACTTGGTGTACCCGACAACGCCCCGAAACCGCAAAACCACGCCCCTCCCAAGTGACACCATTTCCCCTCGTCACACCAAAGCCACCACTCCAATTCGCATTCCTTATCTATGCACCAAGTTCGGACATCACCGCCCCAGTCCATTTCACATTCCACTCGTCGTCTGTTGACCGTCAATCTTCAGATATGAGAGAGACTACTGATACAGAGGTGGCATCCCGCACTCCACCGACCAACAATAACCCTCGTGGTGGGCAGGGAGGCAGCCTGTTCGGCAGACTCTTGGCTCGAATTTTCCTAGTGTCTAAAAACTACGACAAGGCGCCAACCATCGTGTAATGGGAGATGACCACATCCCCCTGCCCAAGGACCACCCTCTCCATCGGTCCACCAAAATCCCTCGTGAGCAGTCAGGACATCACACCGCAGACAGAACGTCAGTGGCATACAGAAGACAGGACTGGATACGTCAATTCATCATTGCACGTACATCACACACAAACTCGGTTATATTCAGCATAAGAGAGACAGTCATCACCAGCCACATCACTTAGCAGCATCTAACGTTTTTAATTAAGGACCGTTAGAGACATAAAAATTTCCGCAACAAATCCATCCGCACAAGATGCGGGAGAAATATTATCTCCCGCAAACCCGACTTCCCGCAATAACAACAGACCCGGCATCATCAACAACACCAGCCAACATTTCTCCCGCGCACACCCTCCTATCCAGTTATGGGAGAACTGATCATGTGGATAGAAGGAATGCACCGCAGCCATCTACAGTACGCGCTATGGGAGAACCATCCACCACCATCCCTGTCCCTTCCAGACACGTCGTACAGAAACAGCTAACGATACTACACTTAATAACAGTCAATATTATTAAGAGAGTAAGATGCCCGCATTGTCGTCAGTCACGTGTAAGATTTTGCTACCGAAAAGTTGAATTCAATAATGGGTTGATCAAAGTTACGACAGCATCCTTCAGGTCATCCACACTCCGGAGTAACTCTATCCCATCCACGGGCTCGGCAATTAACGAGCGAAATGGGATTAAGTAGTTCCTAGTTTTGTATTTATTGGAAACTTATAATTCTTGCAGAATGGAGACGAAGTTGATCAGCCATTCTCCTTATAATTAAAAATACTTCCTTCACACGAAAGGAATAATTTATGTGACTACAGGGATTTGTAGCCTAAAACTTTCCATTAAGGGCGTGACCGAATTATTCACAAACTTCCAGAAATGGTCATCCACCGTCCTGTGATGTTACTAAATAGTATAAAAGGGGGATGCATGCTCTGAAACTTCGTCTTCCTGTCCAAGTTGGACACCAGGGAAGATCACGGCATTAGGCTACTTTCGTTCGCAAACTAAACTCTGCTTCTTATTATTTCTTCTTTATTATTATTATTATTATTATTATTATTATTATTATTATTATTATTATTATATTAGGCTTGGAAAGTTTATGAAGAGATATGACTAGTGGTTTAGGGTAGGTTACCCGCCATACCGCTACTATGCGGTGACATTATGTCACTTGAGGAGGATTTGGCTCTCTCAGAATCATCACCAGAGTCAACATCATCGGTTCTCGTGAAGAGGTTTTCCTGTACAGCGCTTCTATCAGACGGACATCAATGTAACCGTGCCTTCACACGGAATTCCGACCTGACAGTTCACTTAAAAGAGACCACCTGCTTCAATGCACATTCTGTACGGACTGCCTCTACGTATTCGCAGCAACACGTTACGGTGTGACGCACGCGCTTAAACATAAACATTGGGTCCTTAGGGTAACGATAGTACCAGGAGAGGAGAACGAGAATCCAGCCATATTAGTTACTCGTTTTGAAAACCTCCAAATAATAGTGTTACCGACAGACAGAATGGCTAGAACAAAGAACACCACGCGGCGTCATATAGTAGTTACCCATCACCATTCTATCACCACCGCAACAGTTTCCACCGCACGTCACGCGTTTAGCCACCTAGCAACAATCGTCACATCACCACCATCAGCGATTTCCCATCCGGCTTCCAGTGCAAGCAAGATAACCACATCACCCGCACGATCCAGTCTGACTGCACCAGCAATTCACAGTCAACAACAGCACCACAACTCACCAGCCTCCGCGTCCGCATCAGCATCAGCAATCCACAGTCAACAACAGCACCGTAAGTCACCAGCCTCTGCCACCGCATCTGCAGCATCATCAACAGTTGCCATCGGTCAGCCAATACCAGTGATCACGCCACCACCAAATGTAGCCTATCCGCGATCACCATCTCCGGATTACCTAGTTATAGATGAAGAAGACAAATGTGCACCGTCAGCATCCATCAGCAGCACATCAGTCATCATCCCGACGTCACCGCAGCACACCAGCCTCCCGCATCCAGCTGTGAGAAAGAGCACCACTCCAGACTGCTTGTACTCAGGGAAGAGGAGGAGGATAGCCCATACGCAGGAGATACTTCCAGTTCCACGTGTCACCACTAGCTGTCTCATTAAGGCTGCCAAGATATGGAAGCAGTCTACCTCCACCTCCACAGCTCCATCTCCTCCGTGAGTAGCCATCCGCATCACCGCTCTGGAATCGCCATCAACAGCCACACCAGCACTGGCAACACCAGCAACAACAGCGCCAGCTCAAGTTCCCGCACCAGCAGCAGCACCCACCAGCATCCCAGCAATACCATCGCCCGCAGTCACTGTTTGTACAGACATTGATGAAATCGCCACTACCTCCCATGTACTAGTGTCTAACATTAACTCTCTTAATTCACCTAATTATAATGAAGGAATATCGGCCATCCAGGAAAATCTGCCACGTCCCACCACCACCAGCCGCGGAACTCTGCGATGGGAGAATTCACAGCCATCCCGTGCGGACATTTCTGCCATGGGTGAGAAGAATTTTGGTGTGATGCGAGGAATGGAATGCTTAATTATATTATTATATTTTTATTTTTATTTTTATTTTAATTTTAATTATTTATGTTCTACTAATTGCAACCCTGTCCCCAGAATGACTACGGTTTTCCTACACAGCTGCGCAATATTCTTGCCCAGCTGTGTCTCTATCAAAAATGAGCACTGCGGACTCCTGCATTGTAAGAATGTCGTGTGCGACGTATAGTACACAACGCACAGCATTGCAATAATGTTATAATCCTGTCATGCAGTCTCAGCTATGCTGGGGCTGCCTGATAAACTAGCTTTTCACTTATTATTATACTATTTTTCTTATTATTTTTCTTCCTGTCTTAGCATGGTGGGATGGTTATGGGGTCAGCGAGAGCTGCCTGTGCAGACCCGCTATAATGGGCCGCAGGTTACACATTTAATTAATACGTGTTGCGTATCCCTTTTCTTACCCGGGGTATGCAAGTATTTCGTTAAATACCCAACAAGCGTATGTTACGGACGTATAGTTTATTTATATATATATATATATATATATATATATATATATATATATATATATATATATATATATATATATATATATATATATATATATATATATATATATATATATATATATATATATATTATATTATATTATACTTTATATTATAAGCTTAAAATTATGGTACATTTGAGCTTGGGTGTTCTCTGCAGAGAAAATAATTATCCACACCCAAAGAGAACACCCATGCGAGCTATTGTTTTAGCGATCATTGTTTAAAATAACAATAAAAGACGGTACAAAGAAATGAAGACAAAACAAAAAAAGAAATGACCTGGAAAAATAATTCCAGGTAAAAAATCAAAACTAAAAGTATGCCTCCCTTGTCCTCTGCAGCACGCCTATGTGCTCTGTCTCTCATAACACGCGACTATTGCGGTACTACTCCTCTCAGGCCACGCACCTACACGGGAAGTCTATAATTCCCGCCTAGCGTGCGTCCATGCGGCCATCCACGATGCGTGATTGTTTGCCACGGATGTCAAACTAGGAGGGGTTGGTATAGCACGGATCGACCGGTCAGGTAATGGCTGTACCAGCCAAGATGGGTATGGGCCGCCTGTCCGGGGGTCCGTAGCTAGCGGGGTAGTGTCGGGCCGCTCCGGTGTATCATGTCGACTCACCGCGCTGCAAGTGCATGACAAATGATGACGCTGGCTAGCATCTGGTCTCGGCATGACTGACCTTGTACGAGACTGCCCTGCGCGTAACAAAAACCGGCTCCTAAGGCCAGTTGAACTCAATCGTTCTGGTGGGGCCATGCGACCATCGTCGTGAACATTAAATACAACTGTCTCATCCCAAGAATGTGTGTCACCAGTATGCCTGTCCATAGCAATTTCGTGATCTATGAGCTTACAAGATTTGATTTGGTGACCTAAAAATAAAAGTCTATACAATGATTTTCCTATAAATATGCTAGATAAAACTAAAATAAGAGCATACGAAAATACGAGACATAGAGACAGGTAGATGAACTTTTAAACATGGAGCTCCCAGAGGTACCACACAGACTCGTAAGTCCGCAGAAGTATCCCCACAAGGGAGTCTCCCGTACACGAGACTTAACTAATGAACTTAATATAAGTTATTATACCCCTAATCTGAAAGGAAGAAGATTATCTCGGACGAAAAGCTATGTGCCTCACGTGGGCACTACTCCTAGTGCTAGTTTGGGTGAGGAGTATTATCCTCGCGCGGACGATTATCGCTGAATCCTTGCGAGAGGCAAGTGCCTCGCGTGGGCCTCTGTCTCGGGAAGGTGTCACCACTGCTTAAAGCGGGAGATTATGACTATAGGGCTGCGTGCTGTTTTACGTGAAGATGGGACGAGCGATTCCCGATGGAACACGATCTCTCTCATAGGCCCATATATGCTTATGGCTCTACCCAGGGGGGGGGGGGGGGGGGTGGGCGTGTTCAGGGAACGAATCCAGGATGGGCGGCACATACCCAGTTTATTGGTATGGCCGGTAACCGACCGGTCGATCCGAACTACACCTCGTTCCTATAAGCAGCCCCACCCCCACCCTGGGTAGAGCAATAAGCGTGTATGGGCCTATGCGAGAGTTCGTCAGGACGCATGGCGCGCATTCACGCACTAGTCGCTGTATCTACAGAGCACGTGTGGCACGTCCGAGAGCAAGTAGCGCTTTTAGTCTGCCGAGTAGGCACGTCTTAATTCTTTATAATTTTTTCTTTCCGTCAAATCTGGTATCGATCAAGACCAGCTTTCGACGGGCTTTGTAAATCTACAAGCCGCTTTAAAATTGGTTCCGAAATGACTGAGTTATCCCCGTTTTCCCCCTTCTAATTATGCTCAAAATATTTCCATAACGTCGTAATCGCGTATCTATATATAGCTAAATAATCAGTGATTTGTGTAACACGGGACTCACTACGTCATCTTCACATCTATATCTATCACGATATTTAGATAATTGTGTACACGTCACAGGGTTACAGCGCGCTGATTGGCTGGTTCAGCAAATTCTGATTGGTTGAGGCAGCCAGTTACGACGTCGCTATGAGTATAAAAGGGGATGATTTCTGAAGATCGAGAGCATCGTCGGCCGGGGGCAGAACAGTCGGGAGCTGCTTAGAGCATGACAGGCTACCCAGATCAACGAGGACAGGTAGAAAGCATCACCTCTGTCTCTGCCGTTTTCATCTCCACTCGTGCCGAAGCAGTTCTCGACCCACCGCACCGAAATTTTGTAAGCTCCCGGATGGCTATCCGAAGGCAATATTAGAACCAATTTACTGTTCCTGATTTAATTACTAACTGTATAGGAACTATATTATTGCGGTGGTCCTTTGCAGCCCAACTATGTAATTCTACTTGACGGAAAGCAGCGATGTTCCTCGGTGCATAACTCACCGGATCCGTCAGCAATGCCGAAAAGTGGATGTTCAACCACCACACTGCATGTCGTGTGTGTCCTGATTTATGTTTTGACCGCACCCAAGTAAACTTTGCCCGGTGCGCCTCTAGAGCTATTTGGCGCGCCCTGCACAATTAAGCTTTAATATGTACAGGCATAATTACAATTATATTAATAACCCTTCCTGTTAATGGGTTATCTTAGTTTACTTTATTTACCGTCATCAGACGGAACTTTCATTACTACCACAATAGTGTGTAAAACTTACTAGCTATTCTGTAGACATTACTTATACTGTGTCTTACTGCCCTGAGTGTGTACCACTTCCGTTCTGGACCAGCATATAGGGACCCTGTCTTGCGGGAAATCTGCATGCGGAGACGTATCCAGCTATCAGACAACGTGTCACAAGTATAGTGACGTCTCAATTTCAGTAACATAGTAGCCCGTTATATAGGTATGGCTACTGGGTATTCAAGTAACTATACATGATATATCGTTAATTACATCTTTAATTATTATAATTTATTACCGTAAAAAGGTACCGATGACTAATAGGTACCATACGGGTCCCCAGACCGCATCTTATAATTTATTTATATTACTGTTTATAGTTATCCTTATTTACTGTAAGGTGCTTTAACGAACCGCACCGTATTAGGTCTATCAACCTGTATTACCACTGTTTGAATCTAATTATATACTGTTACCATTTTGTACTTGGTTAGTTAGGTTTATTGCCAGCGACCATCTCGTTGATATGTTTTGCTTATTTGTAGAAAACCTAGGACTGCAGTGCATTAGGAAATATTACACAGCCACCAACAAATTTACACTGAGGTCGCTGTCCATGTTATAACTCTGTTTATCCCGGCATGCTACCGACTAACCCGACTATTTAGCTCGATAGTATATATGTAATGTGATTAGAGACAATCTCCTCGTTAGGAGACACATAGTGTACGCCTCTTTTCCGGTCGTTGTGGTAATGTAGCCCCGCACCGCGGCAAGGTTGTGTTAAATTGGCCAATATACCTATAAGGCCTCATATCTATAAGTTACTGTCTCTTTTCATGTTCCACTAAGCCTGATGGCTTCTTAATTTTTTGGATATCCCTACCCGCATCGTGGGCTGATCCGACTCTGGGAAACTATCAGAGGTTTCCGAGCGGTGATGATCAAGATACGGTGTCACATACGCCCAACCCCCCACCCCCCTTCTATCTTAGGATACTTAGTAGCCAGTTATCCTTGCCAATGAAGGAGGCACTGCGAACACAGTATAATTATTATTTTATATTTCTTTGGAATACTGTCCCGCACCGCAGTGCATATTGGGCAACTTGAGCTTAAACCTAACGACAGGTCAATACTTAGCTCCATAAGACTTGGTGACGGACGAGATGCGCATCTCCACCCAACTCATTAAAATGTCCGGGAAAGATGTTGGAATCTGCCACGCCCTCATGGGAAGGACATTTGCGGTGGATATTCGTCTCTCTATCCACACAGTAACGATAGGTCAGTTATAAAGATCTGCTTGTGACAATTTCACAGCACATTGGTTGAATGAAGAGTGGCCCGGTTTTGGCCAACACTTTTCCTCCACTTCGGCAATGGGGGCATTTTCCTGTAATGGAGGCGCACGCAAGGTACTTATCTCTCACAAGGATCCAGTGATGGCGGCCCGCGCGAGACTACTACTTCTCACCCAGAATAACAGCATCAGAAGTAATGCCCGCATGAGGTACAAAGCCTCTCGACACTCCGGAGTTTTTTTCCTTTTCCTTTTTAGCCTAGTGGTATAATAACTTACATTAAGTTAATTTGTGATCTCGTGTGCGGGAGCCTCCTTTGCGGGGGTACCACTGCGGACTCAAGGGTCTGTGCGGTACCTCTCGTGTCTCCACGTGTAAAGGTTCATAAGCTGTCTCTATGTTATGTATTATTCAAATGCTCATTGTTATCTAGCAAACTTTACTGTTTGTATAAGTTATATTTTCTTAGTTATTATTTTAGACTTATCACAAATCCTTGTAAGTCCATAGTTTCAAAATTGCTATGGACAGGCATACCCGTGACACCAATTCGTGGGCTAGCACCATTCAATTTAATGTTAGCGGCAATGGTCGCATGGCCCCACCAGAACGATTGAGTTCCACCAGCCTTAGGAGCCAGTCTTTGTTGACCCCACGACTGCGTCATACGGGATCCGATACCCCGAGACCGGGAGCTAACCAGCCATCTCGTTCGTCGTGCACATGCAGCGTGGCGACTCGTCATCATGCACAGGAATGGCCCGATGCAATCCCGCGAGCTACAATATGTGTATGGTTTACTAATAGAGAGGCCTTTAAACGCGCCAACATCAGGCGACCTGGACTTGATTCATTGCTGATAACAAATGTATATTAGCAAGCAGATTGCTTGTATGGCGGTTTATCTGGACCATTGGTGGCGCTAACCTCTAAGTTTATGTCAATACTGTTTATCTAGATATGTACAAATTGTTTTCGTGGAGCAAAGATTATGCACCTACTTCTTCTGAACGTGGTATGCGTCTTATATTAAATAGGCAACAAAACAAACATGTGGTTTTATGTTCTGGCCATGTGGTTTTATGTTATATGTTCTGGCCAACCACTGTGGAGAGTACGCTAATCTGCTCCACACTGCATTCAGGGTATGAAAATATGTATGCTTCTATGGGATAAATTGTCTTTTTCCGCTTTGCACACATTATCACAAACAACAATGTGATTTGCAATCATATGTACAGTTGACATTGTTTTCTCAAGTACACAGATTCAAGTGTTGCTTCAAGAAAACAACATGGTCAATATGGTCTTTATTGTTATTCTAATCATCATTTTTGTGAACTGGGAATATTGAGTCAATAAACCATGTTCGGAGAGAATTTGGAGTTTGACTGGATAGTGTATCTGATAGGCCACTATTGCTTAAACGAGATAAAGGATTTTAGTCGGAATGAATTAGTAAGATTTTTCTATGATATCCTTTTAGTCCGATGATATGCATACACCTGGATTTAAAGTAAAAATGGGTATAAAGTAGAAAAATCACTTACATATATTGACCATTCTTATATTAACATGAACACGAATGTGGCATGATAGGTTATTTACACTGAACTTCCTTTTGATATTTATTGTGTCGCACTCATCATTTTCCAACTAATGTATCTCCCGTAGGAGTCTGCTATAGTAGCTTGCCATAAAATAACACTGATTCTATAGAGAAATAGGCACGTCTGGAAACTCGTCCACCATAGGATGAAAATTAGAAATTATTTTCAAATGAAAATTGAAACCTAGTCTAGGTATCATAGAATCTCTATCTTATCATAATTTGGAAGGAAAATAATAGTTACTCCCAAACAACTTTGGCACTGTGTGTATGATTATCATGTAGCCAAAATCCGTTGGAATAAGCAGAAAAATTGTAGTAGAATGATAGAATAAATATTAAGATATATTGTTTTTAGCTGAATGAAGTAGCTTAATAAACCACCATGTGAATTAGTTAGTTAGTTAGTTAGTTAGTTAGTTAGTTAGTTAGTTAGTTAGTTAGTTAGTTAGTTAGTTTGTTTGTGTGTTAGTTAGTAAGTTAATCAGTCAGTCAGTCAGTCAGTCACAAATGCTTATTCCGGTATGTAGTTTCAAGTGTTTTTTGTGCACGGTAATCAACCTTGGAGGAAAGGTTGCCGTGGGTCCCGAAGACATGTGATAAATTTCGGGTAAAGCGGTCAAAGGTTAAGGTCACTGCGACCAGATTAAAAGATGAATATTTAGAAAGTTATCCAGACAAGATTTCCCAAAATAACTCTGGTTTCTCTGGAGATACCATCATCATACTTGAATGGAAGGTTGTCCTTGGGATCCCGAAGAGTTGTGATGAATTGGCTGTCAAAAGGTCAAATATCAAGGTCATAGTTACAACCAAAATTTCTTCCAAAAACGAAAACGCGATTATTGCATAGATTTCATCTGGTTTACGTACGAAGAGCTGCCACTTGTTGCATTCGATAGGTGCCCGGGCAGGTAGCAGCTTAATAAGCCATGTTGTTCCTTTGTCAGTTAGTTAGTTAGTTAGTTCGTTCGCCAGTCAGTCACAAAAGTGTATTCTGTGCAGTCGTTTTCAAGAGTTTTTCGTACACCGCAAATAAACCTGGTGTATGTAGCCTCAGTTTTCACGCTTCACCCGCAGCTACCGAGATGCTGTCTACCTTGTTAATACCACTGGTAAGTGTAGAAATTTCGAGTTAGTACACATCCATTTGTGGGGAAGAAAGAATCAGTGATAAATCATACACGTTCAACAGGGCGAATGGACATGCTACTCATTTAAATTACATGTCTCGTATTAGATTTCATCGATTAAAACAGAGTTAGTAAGGATTTTTACGCACATCATTATAACCTATATGAGGTATGTTAATGGAGGAATCCAGTTTTAGCTATGCACCTCCCCCACCCCATCTCTAGCGTGTTCGGATCAATCACACGCCCTGAATCTCAATTTCCAGAAAACTATACAGGTAAGCTGTTGAATATTTTGAAACTAATTTGACTGAGATCTGTTGCTGCCATTAGCAGAAGCAGCACCCAGTAAAATTCGTTTCAAAATATTCAACTGAATGTTAATTAAATAGTAATTACATAAACGTCATACAACTTGATAGACTAAATCGCGTCATTCATAGAGTAATTGATTATGACGTCAGCCTACATGTGACATTGTTGACTATGATGGCATATGATTGATCGATAAACTGGATTCTTCAATGAAGAGAAAGCATGCGCAAGCAACAGCGTATGCAGGGAACATTGGACTACATCACTCTAAATATCCACATGCATTTAATTTGTTATTGGCATGTCCAATATGTATCAGTATCTCAATGCTAAGCACAACATATGAAAAAGCCGTCGAGCTTACAACGAATTACAGTCAATGCGTTTTTAAAATAGTAAAAAACATTGCACAGTTACTAGGACACAGACATGGGAATGCAAATGAGATGTCAACAACAAGTACGTGCATTTACGTTTGATGTTTTATATCATGAATTATCTCCACATTATATCTGATTGTTTGCCGTTGTTGAGTTATTTACAGAATATTCAACACTATTATTTTCATTGTATGAAATATAACTTTCAAGCAAACGATTAACATTCTGAAGCTATTATTATTATTAATCTGCGATCTATCGCAGATTATTATAATTACTCAGGATCTTTCTTATTATTATTATTATTATTATTATTATTATTATTATTATTATTATTCTCCCAAATGTTTAGGAGCTATCTCCTCCTACAGTTTCGTCCGATCAGCTCCAAACTTGGTCAACTTCAAGGGCCCATGCCAAAATCGACGGTTATTACTTTTATTTTGAATCCATCCAACAGTTTTCGAGCTACCCACATTTGAGTGGGCAAAAAGTCCCATAAGAAATGTATGGGGAATTTCAAAATTGATCGTTGAAGTGATACTACAGCTAGAGTTTTCAATGGATCACTACCATACTTGCTGAGGGTGTTACCACTGGCCATTTGTCTTTTTTTTTAAAAATTTCAAAATGGCCGACAGACTTTTGCCCCAACAATGCATGAAAAAACTCCCATAGGAAATGTATGGGGATTTCAAATGGATGTTTGAAGTGCTACTACAACTAGTTTTGATCGGATCACTCCCACACTTGGGTAGGATGTTCGCACTGATGATTATTTTTGAAAAAAACATTTTATTCAAAATGGCCACCATGAACAAATTTTGGGCAATTTTGGGCAAAAGTACCAGTTTCCGGTTTTTGCAGAAATAAACTTATGATGAAAATTAAAAAAGAATTTTCTTTCAAAATGGCCGCCAAAATGAGTTTTGCCCCGATCGATTTGAAATTTGGTGAACCTCTAGCTTTCATATTGACTTTACTTGATATCAACTTTAAAGTTGATCCGGCCAACAGTTTTCGAGAAAATCAGCTTTTGGGTGCCACATATCCCCATAGTAAGCCTATGGAAACTACATTGGAACAGTGTTATTTCCTATAGTTTTCTTCCGATTCTCTTCAAACCTGGCCAGATTCTAGAACATTGAGAGATCTAAAATGTCCAATAAAAGTTGTAATATCGCCGTTTGGGTCAAGGTCATTCATGAGTAAAGCTTTCCAGTTTTCATGTTTGGCATAAGGTACCTGCACTTCATCATCTTCAACAGGTAATGGGAGGTAATTCATGACAAAAAAATTATGAGTTTTTGCATGAATTGCCTCCCCTTTACCTTTAATTCATTAATCAGTCCTTTATTTGACATTTAATGGCATTTTCCTTGATTTTGGTAAAAGTTTTACTACCGCAAATCAGGAGACATTATTTTATACTTTAGGGTCAAGGCTATCAGTTTTCAAGAAATCATCTTTTCCACACCCTGTGTAAAAGTATGGCAATTTCAACTATGAATCTTTTACCTGTGACAACACTTAGACTTTTTATCAGATCAGCACCAGACGTGTTCAATGATCATATGAGAAGAGGGCTTATAATACTCCTTAATACCCAGTCATCGCAGATTTACGGTTACTTCAGTAAATGTGTTCTAGTTATTATTATTATTATTATTATTATTATTATTATTATTAGTATTATTATTATTATTATTATTAGCAGAAGCTGTATAGATATTCGTCTTGTTCATTGCTACTAAATAGAGCTGGCTATTTGGAGGCATTCACCACACAGAGCATTTTCTCGCTGGATTCATAAAGGTTCCTCTTCGACACTGGAAGACATTAGCAAAATCTTCGCTGTTTTGCAGCGTGCCTATTATCCTAAATAATAATAATAATAATAATAATAATAATAATAATAATAATAATAATACAGAAATTGGTCATTATAGTACAGAAGATATGGCCCATCTTTGCATTAACAGCAAAACCCAAGACCACTCAGACATGGCTGTGAAAAGCAATATATTTCATATTTACTGGAATTAAGTCTCAAATGAGCACAACTGAACTCCAAGCAGCTCATAAAATGATCAGAACTAGATTTGAACACGTTTGGAAATGGACTACATTCGAATAAGATCGATCGATTTGATCGTCTACACTCTCGAAGTCTGAAATATGTGGAAAATGCATATTGTTTTGCGATCATCATATCAACAACTGCACCATATAATTTGTGCAGTTGATATTCAGCATAGGGTTTGAATGTGAATTGACTGCCATGTGCCCATGACAAACCGCCTTGGTGCAATACAGCATCTGTTACCCATATAAACCACACTTTTGAATCAATTGTCTATGTTTATAATAGTGATATTACCGGTATTTGCTTGGACTGTGGTTGTCTGAGTTCAGGATATACTTTTCGTACTGTGGACGGCTATTCATACACCAGCCCTATAAAATGGAAAGAATTATGTCAAATTTTCCAGGTTTCTGAAATTAAATGCTGCGAAGAATACAAATCCGATGAATTTGTGAACTTCTTTCTCATAACAGAAAGGATGTGCGAATGGATTTGGTTCGATGTGCCAGACAATGAGATAGACACTCGACTAATCATCATCACTATCTAACCACAAACAATAGTTCTGACAAGGGAACCAACTTTAATCTTAAGTTTGAGCTGTGAGAAGGAAAACGTCAGTTCTATTTTATTATTATCAATTTGTTTACATGTGTGCAAACAAAGTACTTTATTTAGTAATGGTGTTTACTTGTGAAGCTAACATTTAACATTTTTCTCGTGGGATCGGTTTCGTTCATTAACCGAATTTTATCTTCCAATGAATATTAATTAACATACGGGTTCCTGTGAAAACATAACTAATGGCAGGCAAACCATGATGCATAGACTATCTTGCCATAATAGTGGGATTTTCAAAATAAAGGTATTAAATATATACTGAAAGTGTATTACCATGTGGCGCCTCTGCATTGCCATTTAAGGTTACTGTTCCGGGGACATTACTCATTTTACTAAATGGGAATTGGTAAGTATTGACGATATTTGGGCACATGAAGGCAGGAATTCAACCAAACAAAGGACTTGATACTAGGAAGAAAATCATAATTCTACTCAGGAACAAGACGACTCAAACAATCCAGTCAATTTATAAATTTTCGGGGTGTGTAGATGGGAAATGTAGTGTACGTAGGTTCTTTTGGCATAATGTGCAGGTGGGCGAGGTGGGCATTGGCCATTAATCGTTGAGGTACCATTCACAGTCATTGGTCCGATCTTTTATGTAAGGCCTACTATAATATCATCACCTGTTGTTAAGTGCGACAGTTGAAGTAGCAAAGCGTTTAGCATCATGGGTATAACGTTTATTTGCATTGATTACTTGCACATGTACAATTTTCATACAGTCTAAAAGTTGACTATGTAGAAACCATTGTCGATTTATATGATTGTGTCAGAGAGCAATATATGTTATGCTATTTCTTAACAGAATACGATGTTCAGAAATGTATAAATTTATGCTTAACAAAATGCGAAGCACATGTTTTGTACCAGATTAATCCTTGCTTGATCCATAATCAAATCCAATGTTATCAATTATCATATTAATTTTTAATAATTGTTTCTATGCCGACTCTTCTGAATAGGTCTAAACTAGAGAAATAAGCCGGACTGACGTGTTAGCAACAGCCCTTTCTTTCTCCCAAACAGTGTTGGACTGTTATTACAACATTTAACGCGCTAATTAGCTATATTTGATCGTCAAGATTTACTTCAAAAAATAAAAAATTATATCTGAAAGCATCTAAATTTGAGAATTCTCCGACGGAGGGCGTATAGATAGTGACATAACATTTCCATGGTAATGAATAATCACGATTCTCAAATGAAATGGAGCACAGCAGCTGCCATGTCTTGTCTAAAAAATAGTCCGTCTTTAACGCTTAATAGTCCGACGTTGTACGAATTTAATAACCATTATGTTGAATATTTTGAAACTAATTTGACTGGGCGCTGTTGCTGCCTTCGTTTTCTGAAAATTGATAGTCATGAAGTTCAGCGATCGATCGATTCCAACACGAGCGATGTGTTGGCGGATCTTAACTAGGGATGGGCGGGGCATAGCAAAAACTGGAAAGCTCTATTTTAGCAGCATTACAAGTACTGCTAAAATTATCTTAATCAATTTCCAAGAATGTACTATTCTTTAGTTCATATCCAGAATAATTTTGATGGGGTGGGGGTGAAAATTCCTTCCCACCCACCCTATCCTACCCCAGCCATCCTACCCAACACACCCCGCTGATGCCCGCCACTACGACTCTGTTGGCATCTCTGATATTGGTGGGTGCATGACACACAGGTGAGTATATGACGTGTGAGTTTTTGCTAGAATGGTACTACCCACTTGTGACATGCGGAAAAATGTTCAATAGGAACATAACCAATATCTTTACCCATCACAGCTAGAGATCATGAGTTAATTCACATGTGTAATGGTGACTTGCTAAACATTATTTAAATATATATTAGCGCAGCATGCGTGGAATTTGAAATATGTTTTTATTTCTGGCGCATTAATGCGAATGTGTGTTTTTTCATACATGTGTACATATATTTATGAAGAATATATTGCTCCTTACACTAGCAAAGCTGATGAAAAACAGTTGCTCGTGTGTATACGGTACTCCAGGAAGAGGGCGTTCGCTGCCAAGTCTTTGCACTGAGAGTTGATACGCCTGTAAAAATGCAAGTGTGTAAATCAGTCTAAGCACAAAAACCTGATTTTATAGGTACATGGAATAAATAGACTTAATTGTAGAATATTTTAATATAATCATCAGGAATATTTCTGGTGGAAATGTTCTCTAGGATGAAGACTAATCTAACTATTTGTTAATGACTGGTTATGGCAGAAAAGGTTCGTGGTTCTATCGCTAACAAAATATACAAATCTCAGATTCTGCAATAGAGTAAACATTTAGAAGTATACACCTACCTTAAATGCCTCTTTCAGTCCACCATTATCAGCAATATTTTCACCAAGAGTTAGTCGTCCATTCACCTGCAATGCCAAGGGTTTAAAATAATTACCCATAATTGTCCAACGTAGTCTAATAATATTGAGTCGTAGTTGTTCTTAATCTGTCAATATGTATTATCCACGTGTTTTTTCATAACTTCCATTGAATTCGAAAAAACCCACTTTTGTTGCCGTCAAGTATTATATGTTGAAGTTACCTCAGAATACTTGTGCATGTAGCCTTCCAACTATAAATGGTCTCATAAATATGAGACTCTATCATGGCGAATATCTTCTTGCTACCGAATCCCGGTATATGTCTTGATTCTTATCCCCCGAATGGACTGTACATATGGCTATCAACCGATCAAGTAACCATTGAACAGGAGGACATCTCTATGGATGAATATAAAATGCAACCCATGAAAGCGGTTTCTGATACACGAGTACCGGAAAAGCAGATAACACAACAACAAAATAGTGCTGTTCAATCGGCCACGCACTAACTATTTTATTAATGGTAATAAAATTAGTTATATTCAATAGGAACATAACTAATATTTTTACCCATCACAAATTATGTTGTAACTGCCAAATATTGGTCTCCGTTGAAATGATTATGCTATCTGGCAACGATTCAATTATCTTTGGTTTCTTAATGGGACAATCTCACAATAACCTGTTTTCTCTAGACTAGCACACACACACACACACACACACGCACGCACGCACGCACGCACGCACGCACGCACGCACACACACACACACCCCACCCCTGGCTACAGCAGTATTGAGCGATCTTATCTTGATTTAGATTTGTAGCAACATGAATCGTAAAAGTGGTCATTTTCAGTAAAAGGTGACAAAGGACGCAAATTATGTAAACAGTGAGTGGCGTGATAAATCGAAAGCGTCTAACATCAATAAAACGGTATTAATATGAGCCACGTTTGAGACACGTTTGGGATGCCCGGTATCGCTTCCGTGTTGCAGTAATCTGATCTGCACCAAGTATCTGACGTCATATTAAAAATATGTCACTTGTTAGCTTATGTCATAATCAAATGACGTAGGTGCGTCATGAAACTGGGGAAAGGTCTGACAATAAGACTCTGAATTGTGTGTCTTTGTCAAATTTACAGTTTAATAAACATTGTGCGGAATATTTGCTTGTAAGCGGTTGGTCATAACTTGAACTTGAGATTCTGGTAATTCCGAGGTCAACGTGGTAACATCTGTTTAGACGCGGGCATGCTTAACTAGAAATGGGCGATGCAATCTATCCCTCTGCCAGGCGAGTAGTATAACTACTACATGCATATCCAACGATAACAATCCTGGATAGTAACATACATAACTCCCTGTCAGAGTGACAATAAACCATAGCTGAGACATGTCATGGTCTATTCAATTATTAACCCCTTCTGTTTCAGCTTAATCTTATAATGGTTAAACCTTCAAAATGGCGCCTGCAATCCTCTTGAGTGATGTACATGTGTACGCCAAGAGAAGACAATTTTTTTTAATTTATCACCAGAATGACTGGCTCGGTAGCAGAGCCAGTCATTCCAGGTGTAAGATTTCAAAAATAGTCTTCTCTTGGCGTACACATGTACGTTGTCAAAACAAAAAGTTGGATTTTCTTGAATCTTAACCATTTAATTATCAAGCTGGACATGACTTACATCACTCAAGAGCACTGCAGGTGCCATTTTCCAGGTTTAACCATGCATAATGATTATTATCTCCATCACTTAGCGGTGGTAGCACTTAGATGACAAGCTCAGATTGAGAGGTAGATGAATTCTATGGTTTTGTCATCAGTTGCGTTCAGTGCAAGATCAGTCTACCAATTTCATCTTGGCCTGTTGTTTTACTATTAATTACAGTAGAGCGTATGGCCTCCCTACTATTGCTAATATCTGGCATAGCGAATCCAGACGCTACCCTTCATAGATTCGTTGTCAGCCCGGAATAAGTATTACAGCCCTATTAGTCAAACATTCTGGACTGATTTAATTATGTATGATGGATCAACTGGATCTAGTAGTTATCATATTGTTATCGTAGGCCCTACTTGATTGGCTGGTCTATTAAACTAAAATCATATTTTGCTCGATTCTATGGAGGAAATGAGTTAGCATAGACTATGTGATATATGTGTTTGTGACAATGTGTGTATATGTCCGATCATGATTAAGCACTCATTTAACACACAAAACGTTGCAGGTAGTATTCCATCTAAATGATATATAATGTGCCGCGCGTGTCATCTGTAATAGCATCAGCAGCATCTGTTTATTTAGGTCATACGATCTTCAATGAATGAATCAAGTATATGACGTCATACTGAACTATGTCACATACTGAACTACGTCACATATAGGCCTATGTTAACTTCACAATCATAATTGACAAAAGTATAGTCCGTCCTGAACCTGGAATAGTCCGGCAAGTTGTACGAATTGTAGGTCGTTACTGTTTAATAAACATCGTGTTGAATATTTTGAAACTGCTTATGGTGTGGGTGGTTTCCATGGTATATGAATAATTAATTTATGATTAATCTCCGTGTCCCCCATGTGCCAGGTATAGGTTGGAGGGAGGCACGGTGTAATATCTCTATGGTAACAGCACCAATGTGTTTGTAGAGTAAAATGATTGCTAATTTGATAACATAGCTTGTGCTAACTAATTGTTTTAGCACACATTTTAAAGTTATCCATGATGTTGTAGCTTCCATGCACGCACGTAGTTTAATGTCTGAGATTCGACAACGTAACCCTTAATATGAGTACTAAAACTTTAGAACATCTACTTTTATCTGAGTTATGCTTTGCGTGAACGCGTTATCACGAATCTACTAACTCTCGTCTAACGTTCATGCGACAGATTATAATGACACACAATACAACCACTCTATGAGTCATGGTAGCCCACCTCATAAAGGATATGGACATATCCATTTTATCCATCCATCACATGGCGTCATAACTAACTACGTGACGTGTATGATGACGTCATACTCAGTTAAGGCGTGAATGACTCGTTTTAGCCCATCTTAAACGCTTAATAGTCCGACGTTGTACGAATTGTATGTCGTCGCTATTTAATAAACATGCTGTTGAATATTTTGAAACTAATTTGACTGGGCGCTGTCAGCAACAGCACCCAGACAAATTAGTTTCCAAATTTTCAACAACTAAGCTGTATAGTTTTCTGGAAATTGATAGTCAGGGAGTCCAAAGATCGGTCGATCCCAATACGAGCAAGGCGTGAGTGGAGCTTAGCTAGAGATGTGCGGGCCAAAGCTAAAACTGGAAGGATCTATTGATGTTCGTAAGTAGGCGTGTGCAATTAATAGATTTTAATTGAAAGTCGTCGATCTTGGCATTTCCACATACCAGACATATAGAAGAGATAATTTTAATAATTTTAAATTACCAATTGTAATTATCGATCTTTCATTTTCATAAGCGCATAGACCTAGTTGTAACAATTGTGCATGATTTTCGAGAGAAAACCAGGAAATTAAAGTGTTTTGAATAAGGTTTTTTAAAATTAATTCGCAAACTGATTTATTATTTGATGATGCGCACTACAACTCATGAAAACGCTACCCAGATTGCATTTATGTGAATACTGATTGAACGGCGGCTTTTATACTCGATGTGTGATCTACAGTTGAATCTATTGCAATCACTAGACTACAATATGTCATCTTTATATCAGAGACGCGCGTGTTCTAAACCTCTGAGCAATATAAGTTCATATCATTTTCAGAAATGGCACTCAAAACATACTAGACGTATACAACACAGCGTACGCATTGTCGCTATTCATTACGCTAGTAAAACTGATAGGAACTATAATGATTCAATTAAATGTGGCGGTGGATCGTAACATGATTTTATCTCTCTGGGTATTGAGGGACAAGGTGAGCATATTTGTTGAACTCTCACAATGTCTCGCTTGTGCCCTGTGCAGTAGTTCATGGTTTTATTGAGCACGCAGCAATATTAATGCATGACGTGTGCCTGTCTTATAACTCTATTAGCGTATATATTCAGCTCCCACGTTACAATAGAGGTATATAAATACATGAGGAAATCATTCAAGTAATATTTGCACACGAACTTATCAAGATACAGTATAAAAGATACCATATCTTTGTAAGATAAACTTTGGATCACTGATCATTCCAGCGCTAAGCGTAAAACAGATGACGAGTTTATTCAACGAATTATGGTTTGCGCATGTTTTGTAGAACAGTTTTATCATTTCTGAAAGTTGGTATATTTCTACAAAGGAATTCACCTTTCCAGAGTATCTATCTATCTATCATCTGACGTCATATGACGTCATAATCAGCTAAGTTGCTATAGAATGACGTCATAATCATTACGTCATAAATGATTCTATTTGGCCCGTCTTTAACTCTTAATAGACCGTCACGTTGTACGAATTGTATGTCTCTACTATTTAATAAACATGCTGTTGAATATTTTGAAACTAAATTGACTGGACGCCGAGTCAAATTAATTCCAAAATATTCAATAACTTACCTGTATAGTGTTCTGGATATTTATAGAGAGTTCAGAGATCAATCGATCCCAACACGAGCGAGGGATAGGTGGAGCTTAGCTAGAGATGGGCGGGGCATAGTTAACAATGGAAAGGTCCGTTCCTGGATCTACCTAATCAGATGTGTGACTTATGCTAAGCAATGATGGTGCGTGCACCCATATTTGAAACAGCAGTTACTGGCAACATAGTATTCGCTCTAATATGACCAAGCTGATACTGTGGTACAGCTTATTATCATAATATAATTACATTTTCCCCTTGAACAGTATAACGGCTGTACTGATTCACAAGACACTGCGCTCTCTGAATAAAGTTGCGTTTGGAACCGTCACTCCACCAATCTGTCACCGCGCCTTCTTTATCATACTGACGACCTGCAAACATAGCCCGATTGATTATGCATCTTTAAGGTAAACAGATAAATATATTGGACAATAGCATTATTTTATTAGCATTAATATGCGCGCCGTCACCACCACCACAACACCAACAACACCACAACTACGCACACGCGCGCGTCCACGCATGCGTCCAGGCGCGCACGTACGCGCACACGCACAACTGGGGCGATGCAATATTATCAATATATTTTCCATTAGGTCTTCTTGTGGGATGTTACTAATTAGTGTCAATCACTTCTTCATGTATCCGCCTACACTAGGCACGCAAAATGTGAAAAAATGCGCACAGGAAATGCGCTTCTACAATCCTTATCAGAAATGAGAAAGAATCGAGAAAACAGTTCTGATGCATTGTATAAGTTTAATATGGCCCGAGGTGTAATATTTCTTAAACTTATCCGAACTTTCACAGTCATTTCCGATGATTTACAGCATTGAAACTCTCTAGGTAATTTCGTATTTATACCCGTAGTAGGACATCTCTTGATTTCCCAAGCGGCCATATGTCAATAGTATAATTCATGTCATTAGATGTTGTGTGTGTCCTATATGATACTAGCATAATGTAGGCCTACGCGTTACTCTACCGTAAGTAATCCATTTAGGCCCCTGACAAAGCGTAATCAACAAATTAATACGCAACGTCACTGATCGTGCCAAGTCGAACACATCTTTTTAACACGTTCTGTTTCTATTTACTTTCTTTGCTAAATGTATATTGTATTCAATTTAAGAGCTTGGACCTGGCCGAGGTATCGCGCTTGTTTTGAAGCTTTTTGATTCAAGCATATTTTGTTGTAATACTAATACAAAGGGATTGGGTTGTAGGTCTTCACAACGTAGAAGTACCCTTTCCAAGTTTTGAAGCTAACATACAGTATTTCGCAGGCGGTCAACATTTTCGGCAAAACAGTTATTGATATCAATGTTTTTTGCAGAAAACGGTCACTGTCTGCAATGAAAACATTATTCGCCCAACAGTGTTTCTGATCTTAAACATGCCTATTATTCCCTGATATCGTTCTGTTATGTGCGATGCCAGCCAGCAAAACAGCGAAACGTCCGCATAGGTAATACTATTGGAAGAGCAATTGTTGCCATTTCGCCGCGATTCTTCTGCGTGTTTGGATTATTCTCTAATACTTCGGAGCACCCATAACGGATCGTTCCTGTTTTAGCTATGCCCGCCCATCTCTCGCTAAGCTCCACCCACACCACCATTGCGTTGGGATCGATCGATCCCTGAACTCCGTGACAATCAATTTCCAGAAAGCTATGCAGAGAAGCTGCTGAATATTTTGAAACTAATTTGACTGGGGGCAACAACGCCCAACAACGCCCGGTCAAATTTGTTTCAAAATAGTCATCAGCATTTTTATTAAACAGTAAAGACATATAATTCGTACATCAACGCTTAGCCCGTTATCAATTATGTGTTTGTGACGAACCTATCCACGTCATTCATGACATCATTGATTATGACGTTATCCTAGACATCATGTAGTTGATTATGACGTCATATGATAGATGGATAAACTGTAAAGGTCAATTAACGCATTCTAGGGCCTTCTTGTTTTAAATTATGTTACCATGTATCATGGTAGTTTAGCGTCGCGGGCGACTCATTTCGGCTTGGAATTTTTGGTTCTATGAGAATCATAGGCACATTTACGAGAAACAATTTTTACAAGATATAAAAAAGCAGATCCCACCTTATCAATAATCAACTGCGTGAATTGTACCTGGAATCAGGGACTTGGTAGAGGCCAACCAAACCTATATAATCAGAGGCTTGTGATCAATCAAGCATTAAAGAAAAAGTGGAGAGATGAGCATCCAGTCATAACCAACCCTTCCAGATGAGAGGAAGTGATAATCTCTCGTCTCCGTTCAGGACACTGCAGGCTACGTGCTCACATGTACAACAAACTAAAGATTGGCACATCTGCAATGTGGCCCTGTTGCACCAGCCAAGAAACAGCTACGCACATCTTACATGATTGGCGACGTTTCAATCAGCAGCGGTACAGCCACTGCCCATCAACAACATTACTCGATGATAAGCTGTATGGGGATACAGAGAACATGGCTAACACAGCCAGCGTCATCCATATGTGCGACCTTCAATTGTATTCAAATACGAACGCAAAAAGAAGAAAGAAGAACTGGACTATCATAAAGAATATACATCATGTGATTTTTGTCTGTTTGCACTCGACAGTCTTTAAAATACCAATTAACTTTCTTCAGTACGTACTTTTATTTAGTGTGGTTAGTTAATAGAGGCATTTATGTCTTGCTATGCCATGCTCATTTTAGCTAAGCTCCACCATTTGTTACCTATATCAGCATGGCCAAGAGCCTGCACACTTAAAGGGAGGCCAGAAAGCCAACACACTAGATCTCATTAGGTCAATGAATAAGAAATGGTTGGAAATATTCAGCACCTACCACCGTTAGGAAACATTCACCGTCCACCCACGTTTCACGCGCGTTGGAATCGATTTGAAACTTTGGAACCCGTATTCCCATTAAATGTCAAGTTAGCTGTAGGCCTATGGTTAGGGTATTCAATATTCCGAACCTAACTTGACAGGGCCGGACTGTTGTTTTACAAATAATCAACCGAATGTTTATTAAATTATAAATTCATCAAAGACATACAAGGTGACGGACTTTTCGATCTTCTCGATGAAGCTACATTATTTTGATTGTGATGTCAACTAACATGGCGGATTTGATTATGACGTCAGAAACCTGATTAACAGATCGAATGTCTACATTGAAATTTGGTTATTGATATTCACTCACCGCTATTGTCAAATCCATGTGTTAGTTCATGTCCAATAATGCTACCAATGGCGCCATAGTTCATAGATCTGTAAATAGCAAAGCAATGGCAAGATGTGTATTATAAATATATAAAGAATTAGTTGATAATGGAGGAATCCAGTGTTAGCTATTCCCCGCCCATCTCAAGCTTAGCTCCACCCACACTTCGCCATTGTTGAGATCGATCGATCCCGAACTCCCGGACTTTCAGTTTCCAGAAAACTATACAGGTAAGCTGTTGAATATTTAGAAACTGATTTAACTTGGTGCTGTTGCTGCCTATAGTAACAACAGCGCCCAGTCAAATCAGTTTCAAAATATTATTTTATTAAATAGCAAAGATAAACAATTCGTACAAGAACCATTTAAACAATAATCACACTATAAGTACGCAACTAACATTTAAACAATTCTAGTGTCTCAATTTCAAGACAACTCCCAGTCAAATTAGTTTCAAAATATTCAACAGAATATTCCATAAATTATAAAGAATATCTCGTTTCTGATCTGTAAGTTTACTATTAATGCATTAAGCCGTATCATTTGACAAGCAATAGTTGAAGAAAGAACATATTATAAAGCATGTATGAACTGGTGTCGCAGAAACAATATGTATACAAATGCACTGCTCCCAAGGACAGGAAGCAATGAGGATTCAAACCTACGACGATTCTCATGTATAATACCATTCTTACCTAGTATGGCGAGGATCGAAGAATGGAGTTTGGAGGAATGCGGCTGGAAATACTGAAATACAAAATCATCATCATCATCATCATCATCATCATCATCATCATCATCCATCATCCATCATCATCATCATCATCATCATCTAACTCGTTACTTTGTTATTGGCGAGAATTAGAATCTATTTGCCTGTTTGTCTGTCTGTTTGTTGGTGTCCAATCACGGTTGAGCTAATATCTCAGCATGGCTTCGCCCTATTGTGACTAAACTTAGGCCGTGTTCTCACTAGAGACTTAATCCGGAATAACGACATACTGAAGTATGGCGTTATTCCCGATTAACTCTCTAGTGAGAACGCGGCCTTAGGACGTGTTCTCATACAGCCGCTATTTCGGTAAATACCAGGTGTCTCGGCTAGCATTCTCATTGGACTGGCTCTTGTACCGGAATAAATACCTCATTTATTTCGAAATTTAATCCAACAAAATCGGCGTTTTATCTTCCGATATATCTCTATTGCTTCCCTATGTAAACTCAACCTATTCCCTCAAAATTTGCCAGGTAGCGTCACCGTAACCATTTTCTATAACTGTCTGCCAGGTACAGCGCTGCGGCAATCATTTTATCTCGCTGTCCACAAGGTAGCAACACCGTCCAGACCAGGGCTATCTTCCAGCAGCGTGAATGCAAACTGATATATCGGCTATATATTAACCTGAATAGTACACGAAATAGTTCAACAAGATTAGGCAATGAGAAAGAGGCCTTGGGCTGTGTTCTCACTGGAGACTTAACATGGCGCAGCGCAATACTGAGGTATGGTGTTATTCTTGATTAAACTCCAGTGAGAACACAGCCTATGTGTAGCACGGATCACCGTCGGGTGCGTACGAGACGGCCGGGTCCGGGATAGTCCATGCTCACCCCTCCGCTGACCCGCGCATAAACGGTCATTCCAGAAGGAGAACAAAATAATAGTCCGTGAGATCGCCCTACGCGCATGCGCGGCCATGAGAGGTAAACAAACATTGACGCGTTAGCCGGTGGAGACTGCCAACTTATGTATATACTTGCTCATATTATGGCAATTCCGTAATATAGAACCGTCCTCAAAGATTTTGGTATGCATTGATATCAGAATTGAATGAGGAATATTAAACTCTGAACAGAAATTAAATCGGTTCAGATCTGGCCAAGACATGGCAAAATTAAACCAGACTCTTTTGGAGCTCCAACTAAGAGTAGACATCGCCGGAGGGTGTTCCAGAACGAGAGAGAGCTAGGCACGATTTCTCTAGCTACCGTGCCACACACGCAACATGCGCTCTGATTGGCTGAGAGCGCTGGCGCAGCCACTCGCCGAGTATAAAAGGCGCTCTCAAAGTCAAACTCGGGTAGAAGGGAGTCGGACTCGGTCCGAGTGAGAGCATTCTCACTAGCTGCCGACTGCGTAGAGTTTGCGTTCTGCAATCTACATCAACGCGACTTATTACAGTCAGGTTCCCTCTCCAGTCAACCGCACCGCACAGAGTTTTTGTACACTCCTGGTAGATCAACAGGAGTAACAACCTAAATTAAAAAGAAGGCTCTTTATTAAGACCACCGTCACCAGTGGTGCCTTCATTGCGGTGTAAGACTTTTGGTCATCACCATCTAAATTAGTATGTAAGAACGGTGGTGTTTTTCATGTCTCGCCAGACATGCCATGCCACCACAGAAACGGTGGTAGAAAACAATGGACGTATCCAGTGTCATTGAATTTATGTTTTGACCGTAGTCCAGACAAGGACATTGCTTTACGCGCCATAAGAGCTAAGCGGCGTGGATCGTCTTGGGTTGAGAAAAAAATTCAACATAATATGTACTTACCATATCTACACAAAAGCACAACCAGTATAACGGTATTACGGTGAACTATTCAGTTTGTGCTATGCATTATGACCTGTTAGCCACCGAAATTGGCTTTATTCTTCACTGTTTTATGAAACATTACGGCCAGTATCCTGCAGTAATTCTCCAGGCGGCAGCTACACCATGCCTAAACTCACACCGCAAGAAAGCAGTTCAAAGACTACATGCGACGTTTAAGCTGACCTGATGACTAATAGGTGCACCACACATAGGGGCATATCTTAGTTATGTATACTGTTATTAATATTAAATAATGTACCACCCTAAGTGGTACCATAAGGTCGGATGCGACCTCCGCTTTAAGATAATATTGTACATAATCTTATGCATTGTAAACGGGGTCAGCAAATAGATGGCAGGCACTATGAGTCGAATCGATCCTATATTCCTAATGAATGTATATATCTATGTGCGTGCGTGCGTGCATGTAATACTGCCCATATTGTTAGTTAGCAGTAACAACTACAAAAATATTTGGACTGCAGTACACCTAGGTTACACTATACATCAACAACAAATACATCACCGTATTTTCTCCCAACGGCACCAATTTTACATTAAGGTCGCTGCTCATGCTCTCGCCAGAGAACATGACATGCTACCATTAAACCTAGAACTATGATAGCTCGATAGGATAGGTTTTTAAGTTGGCCAAGAATGGTTACTCTTCAAATGGAGAGTTGTTATTACAAACTCTTCTTCACGGTCAATAAACCGTTATATAAACGGTATTACTGATTTTCATAGTTGGCGGTTCATGTTAAGGCCTATTAAATTGAAGAAAAGAGTATCTGCCTTTGACGACGCTTCTCTGGCCGTCTGGCCAAAATAATTGTTCGAGTTCCCACCGTCAGAATGGTTAGGATCGTCTCAAGAAACTACAGAAGGTTTCTTGCTGACCAGAATCAATTTGCCGTTCACATACATATCCCGTAAATCTTCGGATACCTATATGTATTAAGCAAGACTTTTTATGCCAAAGTAGGAATCACTGAGAAAATACAAACAAGGCAATATCTTTGCCGCCCTAGCAGTGTTCAATGGGCAACTTTCTCCAAAGCTAAAGCAGCTAAACGGTAACGCCAGGTTATGGATATCATACAGTTCGTACTCGAAATCTTAGATGATGGATAGAAACACTCATAACGGTGACTGGGTGAAGCCTTAGAGCTCACCACGCCCTATGGGATAGCCACCATAGATGGAAATACGTTTCTCTCTCGCCACCATAAGTAAGCTAAGAACAGCTTTCTAAACACGCTTCCGTCAATGTGATATGTCCATGTGTTGTTATTTGTGGTTGTGTTGCTGTATGTGGAGGGATCGTTTTGTGGCTCTGAAGCTACAACCAGACACCATGTTGCACGCTGTTGGTCTGAGGAGAGATGCTCCGTGGGGTATCGGAAATGGTACTGAGCATCCTCGCCATGAAGACGTATTCATTAAAGACATTTTGTGGTACATCATTTGCGGCCTAAACATATATGTTTTAGACTTACAACTAAAAGTTAGTCTAGACCATTTTTGGGTACACAAAAATTAGACGGTACCAACTAAAACTGTATCTTTAACTTTCATAAGACAACGGTGCTGAAATCAATGGAAATCAGCCACTGCATCTTTACGTACATACCGTAGGCACACAACAGTAAAATAACTATTTTAGGATAAGTACACAAGATAATTTTTCTCTCTCTTTGTAGGATAGGAGCGTGGCCCTTTTTACCACTCTCCTCATACGCTTCGGCATTGAAGGCATTTTTCTTTTTGACGGAGGCCCACATGAAGCATTTTCCGCTCGCAAAATTTTATATTCCCTACCTTGTGTAGTGAAGGCTAACATAATTTTCCTCCTCATTTTCGTTACCATGGGATGTCTCTCTAGCATTTGCCAGCAAACGGTGAGATTATATCCGCCCCTTTCTCACCTTTTTATAGTTGGCTTCCCACCGGTTGCCTTCCCACAAGGCACTATGGTGTGGTACTGTCGTAAATTTCCTCTCAAATGAATGGCAAGGATATAGTCATCCTTGGCATAAAGAGGTATTGGTTTCCCATTCTTCCTCCGCATTGTTACGGTCAGTCGTTTTTCTCCCTCGGCCACCCTCCATGCGGAGCACGGTACTGCACCATAATATATTTCCTCTCAAGTAAGTAGTAAAGATGGAGTCATCCTTGACACCGTTTGGTATGGGTTCTCAATTTTTTTTCTGCATATCCTGCAGGGTGACTTCTCTCTCTCCTATCTTCTCTCTTCCTCCGCTATAGCATTGTAGGCATTTTCCTGTGATGGAGGCCTGCGCGAGGCACTTTCCTTTCGCAAAACCAATAATTTTTGGTCTGCCTGAGGCAGATATATTTTATATTAAACCTACTGATGTGCCCTGACTGGAGCTTTCCCCCACAGGGGTACCTTTCATGATACCGTCTATATATGACTAGATCGGTTAGGTACCGCCGGCGAGACATAAACCCAATTCACCACTCTCGTTTTTACGTACACCATTCATAAGTGACAAGCATACAAAAACTGTTTGTTACTATAATCAAGTAAGTAGATTGTGCTAGCACCATTCTTTCCACCTGGGGCACGAACAGCCGGGACGATACGGTAGTGTTCAATTTTTGCAGCAATGGCTGCACAAGCCCACTGGAACGTGATCGTTCCACTGGCCCTGGAGATCGGTTTTTGTGGACAACAGAGATGCGCGGCGACTGCTCCCCAACCCCAAGTCTGGCTGACCAGTAGCAATAACAACGGCAAGTGGAAGAGCCACGTGCGCCCCCGGCTGCTACAAGTGGTGCCCGATGTGGGGCTCAAGTGGAAATTGAACCTACACTTGCTTTCAATTCCTGTATGTTACAATCTCCATTTTATTTCAATATGTATACTTTAGATGAAGAAATGGAGTGTATGAACGATAGGACGGTGGGAACACTCACCACCCCTTATATATCGCTCCCCTGTGCGGGATCATTAGCACCCATAAGATAGGAATACTCGCCTGTAAGTGAAGTACCGTTCATCGATGCTTCACAGACGGGTGACCACTATATAGCGTTGTCTGACATCCGCAATGAGATTTATTCACCATTGCCGGATGACGGACAACACAATAACCATCCACTAAGGGGACCAATAAATACCTCACACCCTGTACGCCCATACTTGGCAACAGCAAGTGAACAATAGCGAAACGCATAGGCCTATGGGCCCATGTTCCATCAGCAAATAGCTACACCAACGGTACCGTATAATAACTTACCATTACGGTACCAACAATGGAACAGGGAGCCTGAACTACCACTAACTAATCCACAGCCGGCTTATACTCATTTCACCAATTATCCACATCCATCTCCAAGTATCCCATAATATCGGGAATGGTTAATAGTACACCCCACCAGCACTACTAGGCCAATAAATCAGGTACTGTTATGAAACACGGCACCACCTATGTATAGTGAATGGTACCGTATGCAGGGGAATCGCTCACTTATACGGTATCATTCAGAATTACCGCCTAGGAAATATCAATACCGGCCAATGACTATGATTCCCGTCCCTCTTCACCTTTTACACCAATTATGCCTGCACCAGGGTTTGCACAGAGCGCTCCTTATCACGGCACCGGCCGAGTCATACTTCCAACTGAATTCAGTGGGGAAGGTGACCGGGCCAACTATAAGTGTCAATTTGAAAACATCAGCAGGAAGAATGGTTGGTCAGATCACCAAATGGGAGAGTACCTAGCCGCAAAATTATCGGGAAAAGCGTTGCAAGTACTAGCAGACATGGGGTCTGAAGTAGCACCAACCTACAGTGAATTGGAGAATGCATTGTCAGAAAGGTTTGGTGATACGGCACTTGGAGATACTAGCCATTTACAGTTAAAGAACCTATGGCGACGTGTGAATGAAATTCTCCCTGAACTGGAAATATCTCATCCCAGTACCAACCCGGAGGGAGTCACTCACTTACAATTGGATACTTTTATCGACGCCCTGAGTGGTGAGCCTTCTCTAAAAGAGAAACTTTTTTCTGCTAGAACATGGACGCCTACAAATGTTAACGGCCACTGCCGTTCGAGTAGAAAACTTCCTAGAATGGGAAAAGAATGCTAAACGACAATTACATCCTATCATTGAGTTATCTGACACTAGTACAAATAATACTATGGAAACCGCACCTGCTTCGAGTATGGTAACCGAAGCAGGCACAATACAAATCACACAACCTCAGCAAAATAATGCACCAAGAGGCAGTGGCCGTGGCCAATCCCACCGTGGAGGCCAAAATAATGCCCCAGGTAGTGGTAACCAAGATAATAATTCCAATAGGTCTAATACAGATGAACGGGTTGAGGAGATTACAAAACAAATTGCTTCTCTGACCAAACTACTTTATCAACCATAGTAGCACAGAACACAAATAGGCCTACCATAAACCGTCCTACACCGACATCCATGCACCCAAACACTTGGTTTGGATGCAGTGAAGCAGGACACCAGAGGGAATGGTGTCCAAACCGTCCTCTGTAGCTCGCTGGGTAGTGTCAAACCGTTCCGGTGTCTGGTGTCGACTCGCCACGTTGCATGTGCACGATGAGTCATGATGCTGGTTAGCTTCTGGTCTCGAAGTTACGGATCCCGTTCGATACTGCCCTATGGGTAACAAAGACCAGCTCCTAAGGCCAGTGGAACTCAATCGTTCCGGTGGGGGCCGTGCGACCATCGTCGCAAACATTAAACACAACAGTCTCATCCCAAGAGTTTGTGTCACCGGTATGCCTGTCCATAGCAATTTCGTGATCTATGGACTTTGATTGGTGACCTAAAAATTAAGTCTATACAATAGTTTTACCTAAACAGACGGTCAAGTATGCTAGATAAAAATGAGCATACCTAAATACAAGACATAGAGACAGCCTGGTGAACTTTTAAATGCGAGACTCCCGGAGGTACCACACAGATTCGTAGGTCCGCAGAGGTATCTCTACAAGGGAGGCTCCCGTAGACGAGATCACTAATTAACTTAATATAAGTTATTATACCTCTAAGCTGAAAAGGAAAGAAAGTTATCTTTTATAGTGTCGAAAAGCTATGTGCCTCACACGGGCACTACTCCTGGTGCTAGTTTTGGGTGAGAAGTAGTAGCCTCGCACGGGCCGTCATCACCGAATCCTTGCGAGAGGCAAGTGCCTCGTGTGGGCCTCTGTCACAGGAAAATGTCGACACTGCTTAAAACGGGAGAAGAGTATTGCCCAGAAAGGGCCCATTCTAATATTCAACCAAAATGCTATAAAGAAAAGACCATACCTAGTGAAATTATGACTATAATGTTGCATGCTGTTTTACGTGAAGATGGGACGAATGATTCCCGAGGGATTCCCATGCCACCGTCCTATGTAGTTTCAAGTATGGTGAATTAGTAGTTGCCACTTTTATTTATGCAGGCCTTCTTCTATGCTTAACCTAACATTTAGTTTTTAGAGACAAGAACTATTTTATGCCGTAAATGGCGGCCGCCTACCAAGCTTTAGATATGTCTGTCATTGAGAACGGATGTCCTAAGACATCAATACTGGAGACGGCGTGCATACATGTTATTTCGCAAGATTTCCGAGCCGGGTGAGAATCCGGACATATTGATCCATAACCACATAAAACGTCACAGGACATTGGTCACTTTTCACAAAAGCAAGTTTAGGCAACTGATCTATCGTTATGGTGGGGGTAAGAGAGATGAATACCCACCGTGAATGTCCTTCCCGTGAGCGTGTGGCAGATCCTAACATCTTGCCCAGACATTCTTACAGAATTCGGTGGGGATGTGTATCCAGCCCGTCACTAGGTGCTAGGGAGCTAACCTTTTTAACCTGATGTTAGGTTTAAGCGCAAGTTGCCTAGTCATGCACTGCGGTGTGGGGGAGAATTTCTTAGAAGGTGAAAAAGAAATTAATAATTAGAATATATTTTCGCAGTGCTTCCTACATTGGCAAGGATAACTAACTACTAGGTATCCGAAGATACACTGGAAATGTGTGTGACACCACACCCTGGCCATCACTGCTCGGAAACCTCTAATAGTTTCCCAGGATGGTGCAGATGGGAACATCCAAACAATAAAGAAGCCATAAGGCTTAGTGGAACATGAAGAGAGACAACTTATAAATATGAGACCCATTAGGTATGTTGGCCAATTTTACACAACCTTGCCGGAGTGCGGGGCTAGATTATTGCAACTGTCGGGAAAGAGGCATACACTATGTGTCTCTTGACGAAGAAATTGTCTCCAATCATATTAAACCTATCCTATCGGGCTGAATAAAAAAGATTTTTAGTCTGTAGCATGCCGAGCTAAACAGAGTTATAGCACGGACAGCGACCTCAGTGAAAAATTGTTGGTGGCGGGAGAACATGATGCGTATATAAATGTTGCTGTATAGTGTTTCCTACGAGCACTGCAGTCCTACATTTTCGACAAATAAACAAAACATATGAACGAATGGCTACTCGCCATATATAAGACTAACCAGTACAAATAATACAGTGTGAAATGATTATAAGAATAATATATGAAGTACAGATTGGCAGACCTACTACAGTGTGGTTAGTAAAAAAACACCTTACAGTTAAATAAGAATAACTATAAACAGATAAAGAAATTATAACTAGCGGTCCTAAGACCGTTACGATTCCTTTTAGTCATCGGGACCGTTTACACAAATAAAGTATAATAACTACAAATGCAACTAACGGAATAATTATGATGTTAAGTATAGTTACTTGAATAGTCGGTAGCCATTCTTAATGATGGGCTATCGTGTTACTGAAATTGATACGTCATCCTTGGTGTGACGTGAGTTGACGCATTCTCTGGAAGCTGGAAAGTTCCCGCATGTCGGTTCCCGCAAACAGGGTTCCCGTATGCAGTCCAGGATGGGAGTGGATCGAACTCAGGACGGTAATCACAATATAAGAATGTCTAATGAGCAGTCAGTAAGTGATACAATAACATTACTGCTATGAAGAAAGTTCCCATACACCGATGGTATGGATGGAAGTTAAGAACCACCCGTTCATAAGTGGGGTTGTTGAATACTGATGAAGATACATAACTAAGCTTATGGTGCGGGGTATGTCAATTAGCTCTAAAGACATACCGGGCAAAGTTTACTTGCCGCCGTCAAAAAGTTTAAATAAACCTGCACGACATCAGTGCTGGGAAGGTTGAATAACCACTTTTTGGCATGGCCGGCAGATCAGGCGAGTCATCCACCAAAGAACAGTGCTGCCGCAACATCTGTAGGATCACATTTCAGGCAGGGTAAGGCCTCACTGCAAGTTTGTGTTCCGAGTTAGTTCTTGATTTAGTCGTGAACAATATTCAAAAGTTCCAAAAATGCTCCCGAGCAATCGGGAGATACAAAACTGCTTTAGGTGCGTTGGGTTGCTGCTGTTGGCTATGGGAGAGAAACTGGCGGAGACCAAAGTGATCTATTTAATACCCGTCTAGCTGATAGTAGCTGTAACAGATCCAACTTATTTGGCCCCTGGCCGAAGATGCTCTAGAGTTCTGAATTTCATCTCCTTTTATACTACTCGTGATGTCATAGGCGCAGGCTTCAACCAATCATTGGTCGCGCAATAGCCAATCAGCGCGCAGCTAATAATGATGCGGTCGAATGTTCTAGAACATTCTAGAATGTCTGCGTACACGTGGTTACGACGTCATGGCAATATTTTGAAGATAATCAACGTGGTTTTCCGTGGATAACTCAGCCATTTCTTAACCGATTTTAAAATGGTTTACAGATTTGGAAAGCCCGTCAAATTTTGGTCTTGATTAATGCCAGATCCGGCGGTAAGAAGTAAGTATAAAGGATTACATAGTCCCTACTCTGTACACCAAAAGTGCCATCCTATCTTGGTCGTGAAATACGCGCTCTGTCAAAACAGTGTTAAGCACGCGCATGCGCGCTATGCGCTTTAACGACCTTAGTCATTTTTACGATGCGATCTCTCCCATAGGCTCATATATGCTTATAGCTCTACCCAGGGGGGGGGGCGTGTACAGGGAACGAGTCCAGGACAGGCGGCGTGTACCCAGCTCAGCTGGTATGGCCGGCACCTGACCGGTCAATCCGATCTACACCTCCTTCCACTACGGCACAGTTAGAGCAAAGTAAGCCAACAACAGAAAATCAGGCAAACTAACATGGGCACTTGAGGGAGAGTCCGTTCACAAAAGAAAGTTTGTTTCTACTGTGCTTGTTACTAAGCACATTATGATACATTGCCATAAATGGGCCGCTCAAGTAGCACTTTACAAACACGCAGCCAAACAAATAGTTGCCAGATCCACAGCGCACACCGATCCCATACCGTCTGCACCTTTGGCACCATTACTATAAAAACCAATCAGGCAGCGGAAACGTAAAATTGCTCCGTTTTTCACTCAATCACCAACAGCAATCGCCAAAGTTATTGGCAAGCAAACCGTGTATATACAAGATTACACAGTACCACCAACAAATAATCAGGAAACTAAGACAGAAAACTTTCTCCCATGCCTGATAAAATAATATGCAAATGTGCCTTGTTTATTTGGCTGTGTGCCTACAAATGCCACCATAGATACCGGTGCCTCTATCATGGTATTTAATGAGCAATTATACTGTAGCATCCTTACCCATCAGAAACCGCCTCTTAAACCGTCCAATCTCCAGCTCCAAACTGCCACTGGTACCGATATTCCCATGACCGGTATTATTAATGTAGTAATACAAATAGAGGAAAAAATATATCCAGCAGGTAGTAGTTGCATCAATACAAAACGAGGCACTACTAGGCTCTGATTTTCTCAGTGCCAGTGAAGGAGTCATTTCACTGCAAACAACAAGAGTTAGAAATACATGGCCGCTGCCTTCCATTAGGGCCGGAACAACCTTATATCATACTTGTGCTTTAATATTCGCCTCCTTAGCCACCGCTAAGCCGGGCCATGAAGAAACTGTGTGGGCCACTGCACCCCAGTTAGAAAAAAATATTCATACCACTCTGTTAGAACCTGACAAATGTTAGTTACCACCACCAGTAGGGACCATATACCTTACCATGTGTTTAATGGCACAGCTAATCCCATTACCTTAGTCCCTAGGGCATGCTGTGGCCATCTGGTGGACATGGATTCGATAGAAATACATCCCACCATTCCTACAAACGCCACCGTACCGTCACAGATATACCCGACCACCTACATGACCTGTATGTGTGTGCCACAGGTGGATTAACCCACGCTCAGAAAAGTAATGTATGACATCTATTATATAAGTACAAAGATAGTTTTCAGCAAGCTTCACCTAGTCCGTCACTACATTGACACCTGGAATAATAGACTGGTGAGGCAGCCGGTGCACCATCTTCTTATTCATAAGGAAGCGGAAGCACACCAACAAGTCAATGACATGTTGAGAACAGGAATTATAGAGCCTTCCGCATCTCCGTGGACCAGTCACATAGTTCTAGCAGGCAAGAAAGATGGGTCACTGCGGTTTTGTATTGACTACCATCGCTTAAATGATTAAAGAGTTAAGGATGCCTATCCTCTCCCTCAAATTGATCAGGCATTAGACTCGTTGAGCGGAGCCAAACGGTTCTGTACACTTGATCTTGCAAACGGCTATTGGCAAGTAGCCATGGATGAACGGGACCATGAAAAGACTGCATTTGTTTGTAGGGACAGCCTGTTTCAGTTGCGTAAGATGCTCTATGGCCTATACAATGCACCGGGCTCCTTTGAACGACTGATTGAACAGGTGTTTACCATATTACAGTGGGAAGTCTGTGTATGCTACATAGACGACGTTATAGTTTTTGCCCCCTATTTTGAACAGACCTTGGCCATCATGGACAAGGTTGTGGTACAGTTTCAAAATGCGGATCTGAAATTTAAGCCAAAGAAATGCCACGTCTTTAGAAAGAGTGTTGAATTTCTGGGACATGTAATATCCGCTGATTGAGTGGCCACTCAGCCCACTAAAACTCAAGCAGTAACTGAATGGAAGATTCCTACTTCTGTGACTAACACACGAAGCTTCCTCGGGCTCTGTCAGTACAATAGATGGTGCGTACACCATTTCAGTGAGATCGCGGCACCATTATTCCAAATCACTGAAGAAAATAGACCATTTGAATGGACAACGGAGTGTGAGATTTCCTTAAAGGCGTTAAAGGAACATTTAACATCCGCACCCATACTAGCTCATCCGAACCCTAACCTTGATTTCATCTTGGATACTGATGCGTCTGCTTATGCTATAGGCGCTGATCTCAGATCACCGAAGATGGAACAGAACACGTACTAGTGTATGGTTCCCATACGCTTCACAAAACTGAAAAGTGGTACGCAACCACTAAAAGAGAACTATTGGCAGTGGTATATTTCATCAAATAATACAAACATTTTCTGTACGGATGCCCTTTTGCCTCGCTACGGTTGCTCAGGAACCTGAAGAATCATGAGGGCCAAGTGGCGAGGTGGCAGGAATCCCTGCATGCCTACGACCTCAACGTGGTCCATAGACCAAGGTACATTGCATGGAAATGCCGATGCCTTGAGCAGGATAGGACTCGAGGATGAACCTGAAGTGGCCAATAAAATACAACAAGACGCATCACCGTTCCCCGCATTCCCTGGGCTCCGATGTGCAGATTGGGATGCGGTGAAACTGGCTCAAGAGCAATCTACAGACGCCCAGACCCGAGATGTGTATGCCTGGGTCCAGGAATGGGTACGCCCTTCCAAGGAATCTGTTAGTCCCTTATCCACTACGATCAAATATTACTATCAAAGGAATGAAGAATGCCAAGTAAATAACGATGTCTTATACCTTAATAACTGGATAGTAATACCAGAATGGTACCGAGTCATGATACTGGAACAGCTACATGACAAGGCTGGTCTTATTGCCACAGAGAGAACGGTCAAATGAATCAAACCCAGATTTCACTGGATAGGCATACGCAACAGTGCAAAGGCATGGGTGGCAGAATATGTGCCCTGCCAACGATGAGCTGTCAGCCAGCACCACTTTGCACCATTACAAACAAAGATTGTCGGTGCACCATAGGAGCGAGTTGCAATAGATGTGCTAGGACCGCAGAATGCAATGGATGAAGGAAATAAATACATCCTTGTATTACAGGATTACTTCACGAAGTGGGTAGAAGCATTTTCTCTGCCGGACCAAGAGGCCAGCGCCGTAGCTGAGGTCCTGACAAGCAATGTTTTCTGCCATTATGGTATGGCACTCGAACTACATTCTGACCAAGTTAGTAACTCTAAGAGCTGGCTGATCTCCGAGCTCTGCAAATTGTTCCATATAGTCCAGACCTGCACCACACTGTACCACCCACGTGGGGACGGTATGGTAGAGAGATTCAATAGAACCCTAGCGGTAATGCTGACTAAAGAGACACACCTTGATTTTCGTGATTGGTATCTATGGCTCCCATACGTGTTGATGGCATACCGCACTTCAACATACTCTAGCACGGGTTATACCCTGCTAAGTTAATGCTAGGCTGTGAGTTAGCTTTACCGCTGGATCTAGCCATGCCTAGAATCCCTGGGAAATAAACTCACCGTCTTTATATGTAGAACTCATGCGGCAGAGGATAGAACAAGTGCATGGGCTAGTAAAAGAGACACTTTCCACTGTACACCGGCGCCAGTAAACCTGGCATGACCATCGTGTACATGGAAACCCATATGAGGCAGGAAAGATGGTATGGGTTCGCGATACATGAGTTACCAGTGGAAAGGCCCCTATGTGGTAGTAGGTAAGAAGTCGGACGTGACATACCAAATCCATGCCTCAGATGGCCTGGCCTCAGTCATCCACTTCAATTGGTTAAAACCGTTTGTTGGTGATAACTCAGTGCCGGAGCTCGGGCTGAGTAAAACACACGACACCGGTACCCAGACAAGTCTCTCTACAGAGATAGGTGCTCCCACCATTAGGCAAACGCACCATGGTGCAGGCTCGGCTCTTCCCCTACCAAGTCAGGGGCAGAACGTACAAAAAGCTAACACAGGGGACGATGACGAGATACGTACTCACCGTATCCATCCTCTGCACGGGACTATCTGGTCTGGTAAACCGTATTTGAAGACATTTTCATTTGTATTGTCCAAGGGGAAGGATGGAAAAGTTGTTCCCTTTTCCCCTTCCCACTCTAATATACTCTGTGCTATTAACCCCGTTATAGAGTTGCCACAGGCAGAAGTGGAAGCAATCCCAAGAATGGATAACTCCTGCATGGTGGAACATATAACAAGTAGCATGAGAGTGAATAGATTTGATTAAACCTTGACCTGTTCTAGACAACAGGAAGCCCATACAACTCGGTGCCGCTCCAAAGCCCGCCCTCAAAATAGGGTACCACAATTTCTTCGGACAGCATCCCTCCCGACGGCTCCGCCATACCAGACCGCTTCCCTCGTGTCAAACACGACTCCATTCCCGCTCCAAACAGCCACGATTAGACTGGCTGCACCATTTCCATTCCAAGCCCCGCCCCTTTCCCGGAGTGCAGTGCTATGCGTCCCGAAAATGGCGCCCATTCCATATGCTGTCTATAATCCAGTCCAAACCGTACCCCCACGGAGCTACACCGAGGTCGAACATCATCAAACCCGTTTTCCTCACATTCCCCCAGTCGTCAGAGGATCGTCATGTCTCCGACATCAGCAGATTTACGGCTACAGGAGGATTGCCCCCCCCCCCCAGTACGCTAGTTGTTGAAACAACTAACCGTAATCGTGGGAGCAGCTTGATCCGCAGATTTTCGGCTCGTTTGTTCACAGGGCTCAATAAAAGAAATGACCGAGCGCCCGACCGTTGTGTAACGGGAGATTACTCTTCCTGTCCAGTGCCCCACACGGATTCCTTATTCAATTTCCCAAATCCCCGTGATCAATCAGAACAGGCACTAAACACAGAACGCCAAATTCACCAACACCACTCGCCACCAGGCTAGAAACTAAAAATCTGTACCGCGCTCGTACCTTCACAAACCCACCGTATTTACCATATACGGTGAGGACATGCAACAGACATACGGCACATAATGTGGTATATGCCAGCATCCATCCGACAATCATACGACTATCCATTTCAATCAGAAACGTGTAGCATACAGAACCCGCCTCAGCCTACCGCTTACCGTATTACCCAAAAATAACCCTGCATCAGATCGACATGATCAACGTGGAAAACTGATCATAGCCCAAAGCACAACACGACCAACATAAACACTCCATACAGATTTTCCCGCACCAAACACCGTGCCTTACAGAAACCGTACCTACAGATACCGCCCTACACTCCCATTCACCAAAAGCATGTGGTAGCCTTCACATTGGTGAAAGTTAACTACATGTAAAATCACCATTGCGCGCTCCTTGGTACATCCTTCCGCAGGGAACGACATAAAAATCAAATAACGGTACACAGCTTCATATGTATATATACACCTGTGCAAAAGTTAAGCACCAGCAAAAACAATAGAACGTAGAAACATGATGGTACAACTAGGCTGCCATACTTTTTGTCCCCGCGTTAGCTGACATAATTCCAAGTACGAAATGCACATGCATGCATGACTTCACGCCGCTTGATGTCCGTGCGGGAAACAGCACACGTGTTCAGTTATGTAAAAGTCCAGTTTGAAGTGTAGAACATTACATACAGATTTAGGCTACAAGATTAGGAATTTTGTGTTCATGACCGTGGTTTATTTGTACAGAGAGAATTAGCTCTTGATTGTGAACCGCTATGGCAAGACGAAGGTTAAGTGATCGTGTGAAATGGCAAATCATAGGCATGCATACCACTGGTATGTCATGCAGAGAGATTGGCAGACAGCTGAACATTAACCATACTGTAATCAGTCGTTTGATTGCAAAACATGGGCAAACTAACGAGGTGAACGACAGGCCTAGATGTGGAAGACCGAAGAAGACTACTGCCCGTGGTGATCGAGCCCTAGTACGCCTTGTTAGGAGATCTCCATTCACCAACAGCAGAGTGCTCAGCCAGCAATGGGAAACGCGCAATAGAGTGTCAATGTCTACCGTCAAAAGGAGACTGTATGCTGCTGGCATGAAAGCTAGGAAACCTGTCAGACGTCCTCTCCTCACTGCACACCACAAAGAGGAGCGTCTGAGGTGGTGCAACGAAAGAAGACACTGGAACATGAGATCCTGGAGACGGGTACACTGGTCCGATGAAAGTCGGTTCCTGCTTCATGCCACAGATGGTCGAACTCGTGTATGGAGGTCCAGACGCACGGCGTACGACCAACGTAACATCATGGAAGAAGTTCCATTTGGTGGAGGTTCCGTTATGATATGGGGGTGCATCTCATTTGATTGTAAGCTGGATCTGTTGACTGTACCTGGAACACTAAATGGACAAAGATATCAAGATTCCATACTGGATAGAGTTGTGGTCCCTCATTTTGTAAATCATGCACCTGGAACCCACCCTATATTCATGGATGACAACGCCCGACCACATCGTGCTAGAGCTGTGCATGAATACCTCCGCCAGAATGCCATCGAAACCCTACCATGGCCAGCAAGGAGCCCTGACATGAACCCTATTGAGCATATCTGGGACATTCTGGGAAACATGGTGAGAAGGAGGGATCCTCCTGTGCAGAACCTACAGGAATTAACAGACGCACTCCATCTTGAATGGCAACGAATACCACAATGGCGTATCAGTCGGATGGTGACCAGCATGAGACGTCGTGTCCAGGCCGTCATCCAGGCACAAGGTGGATATACCCGGTATTAATAATGACAGTCTCAAACTCGTGCACAGATGTTAAACTTCGTTTTCAGACACCATTAATGACAATCTAGCCACGTGTGTCAACTGTAGGGCAATAGTTGTCAGTGTGTCAACGTAACCATATTCAAGCCTCGTTTTCAAGTTCAAACAAAAACATACAGTGTTTCCCCACCATCATAATCAGCATTCCTCTAGTTGCATTATTACCTCTTGCACTAAGATGGATGGGTACATAAATGTTTATTCTATTGCTTTCTTCATAGCACATGAATATACCCTCGCATGTGCGTAAAAATAGGGTGGTGCTTAACTTTTGCACAGGTGTATATATATATATATATATATATATATATATATATATATATATATATATATATATATATATATATATATATATATATTACGTAATATCAGACCGCTTTGATAAGAGGGCAGGATATACAGCAGTCTACCGTCAGTACGAGTAGGAATTTGCTACCGAAAGGAAATTCGATATTGGATTAATTCAAGTATGGCAGCCATCCTAATGGTTATCGCGCCCTAAGTAACTCCGTCCCGCCTGCTATAATGCGCGGCCATTACGGAGTGAAAACTATTAAAGTGCATTAAAGTTGTCACCGCTAACACCGTGACAATGCATCCCTGTCGCCATAATACTAATACCGCACTACCGCGCTGGACTAATAGAAAATAACCGGCCAACCATACTAAATCACTCATCAACACGTCAGGAAATACGGACACTCAGGTTGATTGAAAGCACGTAATCTCCAAACAACGGTAAAATTACTGTGATATTTATTGTAACCGTGGTACGTTTAATGTAAGCTAGATTGTACCGCTTTCATGCACGGGTGTGACAGGACAAGTCCTTCCTACGGAGAGGGATGCTTGGCCGTCCTCACACCGTTTAAAAACGACCATGCTTAACATGGTGGTCAGTAACTTGACGCGTGTAAGACATGAGTGTGTTAAAGACAAGAAAATAAAACAAGACTGTTATACTTTTGATTAAGAACTAAATAATTTCTACCGCAATTATTATGCATGAAAATAGCGGGCTGAATAAAAAGCAGCATCAAAACTTGAACAGTCAAAACGCCGAGAGAATTTCAAAAATAATTCTCCTACACGCATGCTCCGCATTCCTATTTTTCGAAGCAGGGTTTAAAATAATATGTTTTGTACGTAGTAATGAAAAGTAGCAACACATGAATAAGATGCCGGGATGAAAACAGACACCACCCTCACCCCCACCCTCCACCCTCATAAATAACGGCATGACACGTAGTCATTTTATAATCGGCCAATGTACTATAAACGGTCTGCACTATAGGGAAATTCAAAGTTTTAATCTAACTAATATGGTGGAACTACCAATATAGGTACTTACTGTTTTACCGCTATATGCTTAAGGCACTATAAACAAAATGACGGACAAACCCCCTGCTGCTCTACCACGCCAGCTAGTAGGGGAGCCAAGGTTGAAAAAAATCACTTTTCACCTATCGAAAAGTAATAGTTTATATCTGTGTTTTTTCCTCTTCCTCTTAGCATAAGTTTTTGGAAAATACCTGTTAGCAAGAATACCCGTCTTGCAAATTCGAGATTTCGCCAATTAACTACTCTATTGACAACCAGATTTCTAATAAAGTATGAATCTCAAAGGCAACTCCGATTTTGGTCATGAAACATATAGAGGGACAGTTGGCCGTTGTATTCTTACGAAATTGGAGTTTATTTCAAATTTTGTCATTTTTTTGCTATACGCAGAATTAGTCAATAATGAACCATTGGCGAGCTGTTGCATTCACAAGGACAACACTTTCCAAAAAGCAACGCACATGTTTCCCCTTCGCTTTGAGATATAAGACAGCTTTATATGACTCAAGGATGAAAGGTTATTAGACATTGGGTACCCCTCCCATCATTGTGAGCCTCAGTATAGGTAAATTACTGTTAAAATCACCGTTTTCACAAAAGTCAGGAATCAGATAGATTCAAGGAAATTGTATTATTCTAGATCAGGTATGCAAATAGACTTAAAACAGACCATTTCATAAGTTTCAAACTAGTATTTCGTAGGTTGCAAACACATCTCAAATTTTAGATTATGGCGCTTTACCATTAAAACGCAAAATTACCATTATCCATATATGCACACATAGCAGGTAAGAATTAAATAAAGTACTCATCCAGAAAAATAGGCACTGATGCAGACAGGCCTGACAGAGAAACAAGGTAGTCTTAGATCATGTGGAGGACAAAGGAATTGCAGTATTATGAAAACAGAGCATCCTGTATGTACAGTGAAACCTCTCTTTAGCGACCACTTCACGTGCCATTATAAGTGGTTGCTGAAGACATCTGTTCACTTAATATGACTGGTAATGCAATTAATAACTTTTGTAACCAGTTGTTCATAAGGATGGTTTGTCTTACAAACACCCGTCTTTAAGAACCACCCTAGTGTGGTCCCAAAAGTAGGTGGTCGCTATAGACAGGTTTGACCGCGCGTATATCAGTGAGTATGTATTATCTGTGTGTGCGTGTGTGCATGCATTCCTGCATGCCAGCCACATAAGCCATATTTGAAAGACTTAATCCCGTCCACATAAATTCTCCTTTGAGCCGCAGCAACAGGCCGCAACGCCGATTTCACCGGCTATGTCACAAGGACAGGCCTTTGTACAAAGTGGTTTGCCTTTTATTTTTCTTGCAGCTACAATATGGTTTTGGTAACTGTTTTATGTATGGTTTGGGAGGCGTTGTCATTTTAATCGTTGTAAGGACCTCATCTGATACAGACCTTCCAAATCCGTTTGTTAGATCAGGTAGTCCGAGAATATGATTATGAGCATTTTCATAAATAGCAATTTGATGGAGAGCCCGATAGCAGTGTTTCAAAAGGCATCTTCTGTTGGAGGAAGTGTCCGTAAATCACTTCTGAATGAAGCAAACACGTGTTCTCTCAAAAGGTCCAATGATGTGACGGTGGTGTTTGGTATATACTGATGCTACGATCAGTCTAACATCTCCAATCACATTCCCAGACTAATGCTTGTAGTTTATTTTCCTTCATCAAGGAAATGGCTTTTTTCCTTTGGAAAATATGTAGCTGACTGTGTTGCAATCTGTGATGACATGAGTGCTGAGTAAGGTGGAGGAGACGTATGTGGCTGTGTGATTCAGTATAGTTGTTAGACGAACTACCAAGTCGTGAATAGGAAGAAATTTCCCCATGCGTAGCATCCATATTTCTTTCGAAATGCTCACGGTACTATGGTATATGGCCGTCATTATCACGTCAGTGTCTTCTGAGTAAATTACTACACGATGATAGCTCAGTTTGTTCACTGAATAGTTGGTTTGCACCATGAGGCGCGTATCAGCCTCTTCATGGTCCAAGCAGGATAATTCATCAATGTCAACAACACATGTATGGCACTGACACCGCTTTACACGAGTTCTTAAATGTTCCACCTAAAACGAGTGTAATAACATTCAGCTTTTGTCTCGACTCTGGCTTCATCCATTCTTTTGAGAGGTAGTCCAATTGCCTTCGTTTTCTTCGTACTCTGCGGTTTCAACTTTAGTCCTGTTCTGTCGTTCTTCTTGTTTCAAACTATTTGTTGGCCCAAATTCAAATCTATCTCCAACAACATGTATTAAGTCACAACCATCAGGATTCATAGTGATTATCTTGTTGAGATACGCATCTTTGAAATCTTCAAATGCTCTTGTGCCAAGGCTTTGGAATTTCTGTAAGATACAACACATCGGATCTGCAAGAAATGTGGTTGGCATATCACAAACCGACAGGTAAGAATGTTCATCCATTGTTGCATATGTTTTCATTTCATTATAATAATCTGATTTGCAACCTTTTCTCATTTTATGTGTGTCATGTTGCAGACCAGGTTCAAACAGAGAAGATGAGTATTCTGTCCATTCAAGACTGAATGCTTCATTTCTTACTTCTTTGCTGTTATCATTGGATATAAAACACAAGGAACACGTCACTGTTATTTCCTCTTGATATATTTTTTTTATCTGTGTGACTTTCCTTTTTGTCTTTATTTCTGCAAGCGGTGTTATAATGGGTGGTAAAATCCTATCCGAGTTGCTTTCCTTTGCTGCTTTAACCGCCTCTTTCTCTTTTATAATCGTAAAAGCCAAACTTGTCTTTCTGGCTTTTTATCCAGTAACAATATTTATCATTGAATCATCTTTGTCAACACCTGAAAAGGGATTTATCATCTCAAATCTTACAACATTCATGAGTCTTGCGATCATCTCCTTTTCTTCAATGGCCTTCCTATTTGTAGCTAGCTGTAAATATTCTTCATTGTTTAGGTGGGTCATTATCTTAACATTTTCACCATCCTTAGTCACAAAGGTACAGCTTTAACATACTTGTCTCATGCGGATTCATTATGACTGACTCCCTTGAACATAGATATGTTCCCCTCCTTGTTAAATGTCTGCTCAAGTCATAAGTCTGTCCACATGCCATTGAATGAAGCTGGTGTCTATCTTACTGTGAAGTTGCCACACAAAACTGATTGTACATGTTCGGGTGTGTATTTGGCAGTTCATTCAGTTCATGAATGTACTGTGGAAGACATACCATCTAATTATCTATCTTCATGGACACTAATAATGTTAGGATTTTCTCACCTTCCTCTAAGCGTTTCTGCCAATTACCAGATCTTTCTGATTCAACGTATCCTAGAACAATGGTAACCACATCGGTATATGCATCCCAGTATTTGGCTGTTGTATGGAGTGTCGAGGTGAACTTATCCCAATTTTCTTGCAGCTTGATATCCTCCATAAATCTTAGCAGATCAGCCAAATTTTCTTCACCTGGATCTTTTGCAAACGCTGACAATGGTAAATGTAGACCAATTGGTATTTCGATATCACCTTTCTCCACCATATACTGTTCAAATGCTTCCCGTTTCAATGAAAACATTGCTTCCGCAGCAAGAGAATGACACCAACCCATCTTATAATAAACTGTATTAGCCAGTGCTTTATTTCCTGTTCCTTTCTTGCATAACTCAGCCTTCTCCATTACATATACAATTCTAGTAACAGTCATCATTTTACCGGAGGCATTAGAATGTGGAATCCACCTAACTGCTTTACAATAGAACCATAGTTGGCTGGGAGTTTGTTGCCAGACCTTTGACAATGTCATATATCGCTTGGTCTGCTGTAACAACAACATCTTCTCAGTTCAATGCATCTGCTGCCTTGAGGACAAAATTCAGTGATGCTTGAACAACCTCTAATTTGGTTGAAGATTCTGGGAATAGTGGTCCATATCCTATCGTTGTTAACTCTTCAACATTGTACTTCTTTTTCTGAAAGGTTGTCCATGTTGGACTTATATTCAAATCATCGGTTGGCATAAGGTTTGTTGGTATCACTCGAGACACCATCCAAACTATGTTTGTGTCATTCAGCTTATATTCATTATCTTCTGTCAGGCAAATTTTTATCAGTCAAAAGCCGTGTTTGTCTTCTGTCTTTCAGACTTAAATGGGCCACATCTACAGTGAATGGATTTGAAGCCTTTACTGTTGTTTTCCTACTTTTTTCGAAACTTTGTGGCAAAGAGATCTGTTTCTGTTTTGCATTTGTGTCTTGGTTATAATGGTACAGAATGTGTGTTGTAGCATGCAGGGCTATTCCGTCTTTGGTATTTTCATGAAAATATAAATTGTCAAAAGCAAATTGTGTAAACAAACCTGCCAGCATATTTTCTGGTATAAATACCCCCCTTTACTTGTGTATTAGCATTTACGTGTTCTGCCGCATGAGTTATATACCGTTGCGAAACTGCATAACTTATACTGTTGCCAAACCTATTAAGAAGTGTAATTAGCTCTTTGCTACGACTTTGTTTGAAAATATACAATACTACACCCACGTCTTTTGGAAGCGGCATTGAAACACCTGATGTCCCATACATAATGTCTCGGGTTAAATTAAGAACACGCTCGTGCAGATCGCGATTCAAAGCGACACGCCTACTATTGTCCATTTCAAAGGGAGATTTGGTAATTGACCATGATTATACAGTTCATTTGTTACCAAGTTGCTTGCACAGTATGCATGTATGATTACTGTATTCTGCGGCTGTAGTAGTAGAAACATTCTACAGCTGCAATCAGTCCTTCTTCACTTTTGCCCACTGTGTCTTGTCCTCAGCCAAAATCCTTAGCTTCCTCAAGTCCATCCTTGACTTTAGTGTACCGAATCCTGCTTTCTTGAGGTCACCTCGTAGCATGCTTAGCAGGTTTATGCAATGACGTCCTCTCCTGGCTCTGTATTTGCTGGCTCCGAGTAGGGTGAATTCCAAGGCTCTCTCTGCTGGTGTGTCTTCTGGCATCCTTAGCACATGGCCAAACATGGACCATCTTTGCTGGGCGACTTTTACAGACAGCGGCGGCGTATTACACATCTTGTATAGTGCATCGTTGGAAATTATGCTCTCTGGCCATCGGTGTCCAGTGATGGTGCGTAGGTGTTTGCGGTGGCAGGCGTCAAGTTTGTCTAGGGATGCCTTTGGAGCTGCTCAGCTGTTACAGTTATACATTATCAAGGATATGCAGGTTGCACTGTATAGACGTAGTCTTTTTACCAAGGGAATCTTTGATCTACGAATCCATAGTTTGCACAGTCATATGATATATTAATGTCAACAACGTTTTCAGCATATGCTTTTCCTGTGATCGTGGCAGAACGGTCTTTGATAGATGATTGGATTGTTTTTGCTGTATGAAATGATTGTCTGTTGAGAGTCTGTTTGTCACAGGGCATGGGTCCTAAAATCTATACAATTAAATTCCGCTTATTACTATGCTTGTTCCTAAAGTGGCCGCGAGGGTAGTGTAATTAGTCATGAAAAGCCAAGGTCTTTTGTGGTCATATGGTCAACATCATTTTGGTCAGCGGGGGGGGGGCTAGCTGTCGGTTTAATGTTTACACAGTCAAACCATCTTAAATAGCATTAAATAACATTAACGGTGACAAATAAAGCGTGTGGCCATTTAATATGTAATCCACCATAGTGGGCTTGATTAACTAACGTTGTAACGGGTTTTTTTGATAATTTTGAAATCAGCTGCCTTATAACCATATGTCTTAGAGAGCCACCAGAATGTGGTCCCACAACCAGGTAACCACTATAGACCATCTGTACAAGATAACTAAATATAAACGTACTTCTGATTACTGTACAAATAGTATAATGACGTAAGTGTGCTAAAAAATATAATTCGATACAGTAACGAGGTGACAGCTCCGTTGACTTCCCAATTTTAATTGGTGTGAAAAGATGGGGTTGGGGTAATTGGGACTCCATATCTCCGCAATGCTTCGGTCAATTACATTAAGAAATATCGTAAAGGCTAGGACATATATATGGTATTATTTTGACAAATTATTATACAGACTAGTTGAAAAGACTATTTGGGGCATATTTTATAATTAACCATGCTTACAATAAAAAACGCCGAAAAAATCACATTTTCAAGAGTGAAAATACATTTTTCCAAGAAATAATTAACTTCAAAACTTTCTCAAAACATGTTGTGTCATGTAATCTTCAATATTAAATGCTGATATGCCATATTCATTAGCTTTGATATTCAAATTTTAAGCCATGGGTCCCCCAATGGCAATCTCAAACACAAATGTGGGCGTGACCCTTAATACTGCAATATCTCATTTTTGCAATCCAGATATTCTTGCTAACAAGTAATTTCATAAAAAGAACATGGATGCGGTTTATAAAATGAATAGCTATCAACTATTACTTTCCGATAGGCAAACTCCTTAGATAATGGCTTTTTAGCATGTTGGCTCCCCTACTAAGAGGAGGTGAGAGGTGATAACTCGGAGTCAATGGGCTTCTGACGTAACCTCGCTCTCACCTACACCTACGTACCGCCCAACCTAAGATAGAATTAGGCAAGTTTATAAGCATCTAAACAGAAAACCGCCTCACTTTAATTTTAAAATACGCATGCGCGTGAATAATATAGTTCACCGTTAGTAACACCAAAAAAACGGTGATCCCTTGATAATAAGATAGAGTAAGTGCTCCCCTTGGCTTATACAGTCAGTCTCTCCTAGCTTGAATAAAAATACCCGTTCAGGAATCACCCCTCGAAAAGGATCAGGCGTGGTCATCCGTCCTCCTGTGACGTCACCAAAAGCTATAAAAAGTAACTTCATCTTCCCTATCAAATCAACACAAGGGAGGATCACCGGCAATAGGCCTCTTTCGTGTTGGAGACCAAATTCCGCTTTTTATATTCAGCTTATTGTTAATAAAAATGTTTGCAAAGTAAAAGTCGGTGCTGAAAACAGTTAGAGAATAGACATGCGGTGTGGCTATAAAAATGGCCTGATGCCCCATGAAGACGATCTACGGTTGTCGGAGAGCTCAAAAGAGGAACTAACTTCTCCTCCGCAATTAATAACCAAACGATTTCTGTGCACTTGGGCACCTAGCGGCACCGTTCCTTGACAGAAAGAATTTTCCAGAAACGCCGACCTACAGCTTCATTTCAAACGGAACCATTTACGCCAAAGAGCCTTCTGCCACCAATGTAATTATCTTTACACCGCAGCTTGGTACGGTATCACACATGCTCTGGCATCCAGACACCACATGACCATTGTTATATTAGAACCTGGTGAAGAACACGAAGATTGGACCGTCCTTGCTCCAAAGTTGCTCCAAAGTTGCGGATCAGAACACCGTTACGAACTCTCTCCATAGAAAAAATATCAATTGCACGAGTGAAGCATACCACCCGTCAGATAGACAGGAATTTAACATCTTCTACACCGTCTAGGAAAGTGTCAGAAAAACCGAGACAATCAACCGCAGTTATTAACACCTTTGATACCGTGCCAGCAACGGTACGGCTAGAATGATTGGTAACGACTACGGCACCGTGTGTGAACACCATCTCCACCGTTACGTCTAATAATCCGATGCTGCAAAAATCCACCAGCATAAAGCACACGGTGGAAATATTCAAAATTCCACAGGTGCCGGCTGAACAATTTGTGTTAGCAGCAAAATGCTAGAAAAACGCACTGGTCACTGCACCCAATCCAGATCTTACATCTGGAAGCAGCAGCACCGTTTCACCGACCGTCGCCGTTTCCGCAGTCACCGCATCACCCGCACCGTCACCAACAACTCACCCGTCACAATTGATAGCTAAAATATAATAAGTAGGAATTGTACCGTTAATAATTGTAACGACGGAGATACCTTTTCATAAAAATATTTTTCTTATTATTTTTGTAAAATCGAAACCCGGTCCATAGGACGACTACAGTTGTCCTGCATGACTATATATAATACCGTCATGCGTCAAAAATACTATTTATGCTGGCCATCAAACACACCGTGTGTGGTGTATCGATATGGCCCACCACAAAGTAAAAGTATGAGTTGGTCATGCGGTTCTAGCACAACGCTAGAATCGCCTGACACACAATGATATGATTATTATTACTATACTATTTTTCGTATTACCTTTCCTCCTGTATTACATGACGGATCAAAGGAGTGGCGAGAGCCATTCGTGCGGACTCTCGATAAAGGGCCGCACTGTAATAATGTATATACTAAAAATATACCATTTCAAAACATACTTTTATATATTACTGTTATATTGTTAAAAATACGGTGTGCTGGAGCCTGGCAGTTCTCTGATGGGGAAGAATACCCGTCATCAAGAGGGCGTCCTCGTGCGTTATTGTAAGTCTAAACATATTTTTAATAAAGTTGTGCACACACCGCATCAAAACGAAAACAGAAACAAAAAAACAAAAACAAATAAAAACCAGGCCAAAAACTCAAAATATAAAGTATGCCTCTCCCCCTAAACTCTCTCGCACGTCTATGTGCCTGCCTCTCATGAATACGCGCCTCACACGTCACCCTTTCTCCTCTTGGCTATGCGCCTACCCGAGAAGTCTATAATTCTCGTCCAGCAATGCCATGTGGACGTGCGATCTGCGATGCAGTATCGTTCGGTACAGGTGCCAAACTGGGAAAGCCTGGTGTAGCACGGATCACCGTCGGGTGTGTACGAGACAGCCCGGTCCAGGATAGGCCATGCTCACCCCTCCGCTGGCCACATATGGCCCGGGCATAAACGGCCATTACAGCAGGAGAACAGAATAATACAGTCCGTGAGATCATCCTATGCGCATGCACGGCCATGAGAGGTAAACAAACATTGACGCATTGGCCGCTGGAGACTGGCAACTTATATCTATATACTTGCTCATATTATGGCAATTCTGTAATATTGGACCGTCTTCGAAGGGTTTGGTATGTATTAATATCAGAATTGAATGAGGAATTTAAAACTCTGAACAGAAATTAAATCACTTCAGATCTGCCGAAGATATAGTAAAATTAAAATGGACTCTTTTGGAGCTCCAACTAAGCGTAGACATCGCCCGAGCGTGTGTCTGGACGAGAGAGAGCTAGGCAGGATTTCTCTAGCTACCTTGTCTCGCTCACAACACGTGCTCTGATTGGCTGAGAGCGCTGGCACAGCCTCTCACCGAATATAAAAGTCGCTCTCAAAGCCAACTCGGGTTAAGGGAGGCGGACGCGATTCGAGTGGGAGCATTCTCACTATCTGCCTACTGTGTAGAGCTCGTGTTCTGCAATCTACACCAACGCAGCTTATTACAGTCAGGTTCCCTCCTCGGACAACCGCGCTCTGCACTGCACCAAGTTTTTGTACACTCCTGTTAGATCAACGGGAGTAACAACTTAAATTAAAAAGAAGGCTCTTTATTCTGACCACCATCACCAGTGGTGCCTTCATTGTGGTCTTTCGGGCGTTACCATCAAAATTAGTATGTAAGAACGGTGGTGTTTTCCATGTCTCACCAGACTTGCCGTGCCACAACATAAACTGTGGTAGAAAATAATGGACGTATCCAGCGTCATTGAATTTATGTTTTGATCATAGTCCAGACAAGGACATTGCTTTACGCGCCCTTAGAGATAAACGGCATGGATCGTCTTGTGTCAAGAAAATAATTCAACATAGTATGTACTTACCGTCTCTACACAATGGAGACATCCGCCACTCTTAAAGCACAAACAGTATAACGGTATTACAATGAACTATTCAGTATGTGCTATGCATTAGGAACTGTTAGCCACCGAAATTGGCTTTATTCTTCACTGTTTTTGAGTATCAAACATTACGGCGAGCATCCTGGAGTAATTCTTCCGGCGGCAGCTACACCGTGCCTTAACTCACGCTGCAAAAAAGCGGTGCAAATGACAACATGTGACGTTTAAGCTGCACTGACGACTAATAGGTGCACCACACATAGGGATATGTCTTAGTTATGTATACCGTTATCAATAATAAATAAAGTACCACCTTAAGTGGTACCATACGGTCGGATGCGACCTCCGTTTTAAGACAATATATTGTACATAATGTTATGCATTGTAAACGGTGTCAGCAAATAGACGGCACCGTGGGTCTAATCGACCCTATATTCCTAATGATGCCTAATATATTTGCGGCTCTGAAGCTACCACCAGACAACATGTTAACCATCAGAAGTTTAACCATCGGTGAACGCGCCTTCTCGAGAGCAGGACCAAAATTTTGGAACAATCTACCATCTGACATTCAAAATTGTAACAAAATTGAGCCATTTAAATCTATGTTAAAAACTCACCTTTTCACAAGAGCATATTATTAAATTTTGTAAGGCGCCTTTGAGCGGTTTAGTCCGGAATCGGCGCTATAGAAATTTACATACATACATACATACATGTTGCATGCTGTCGGTCTGAGCAGAGATGCTCCGTGTCTTATCGGCAACGATACCGAGCATCCTCGCCAGGAAGACGTATTCATTAAAGACATTTGGTTCTACGCCATTTGCGGCCCAAACATATGTGTTTTAGACTTACAACTAAAAGTTAGTCTAGGCCATTTTCAGGTACACAAAAATTAGACGGTGCCAACTAAAACTGTATCTTTAGCTTTCGACGGTGCTGAAATCAATGGAAATCAGCCATCGCATCTTTACGTACACACCGTAGGCACACAATAGTAATATAACTATATTAGGATAAGTACACATGATAATTTTTCTCTCTCTTTGTAGGATATGAAGTCAGCCCTTTTTACCGCTCTCCTCCTCTGCTTCGGCATTGAAGGCATTTTTCTTTTTGACGGAGGCCCGCGCGAGGCATTTTCATCTCGCAAAATTTTGTATTCCCTACCTTGTGTAGTGAAGGCTAACATAGTTTTCCTCTTCATTTTCGTTACCGTGTGATGGCTCTCTAGTGTTTGCACACAGACGGTCAGATTACATCCACCCCTTTCTCACATTTTTATAGGTAGCTTCCCACCAGTTGCCTTCTCACAAGGCCCCACGGTGTGGTACCATCGTAAATTTCCTCTCAAATGAATGGCAAGGATATAATCATCCTTGGCATAAAGAGGTATTGGTTCCCCATTCTTCTCCGCATTGTTATGGTTGGTCATTTTTCTCCCTCGGCCATCCTCCACGCACCATCATATATTTCCTCTCAAGCAAATGGTAAAGATGCAGTCATCCTTGACACCATTTGGTATGGGTTCTCCATTTTTCCCTTGCATATCATGCAGGGCGGCTTCTCTCTCCTATCTTCTCTCTTCCTCCACTACGGCATTGTAAGCATTTTCCTGTGATGGAGGCCCACGTGAGGCACTTTCCTCTCACAAAACCAATAATTTTTGTCCAGCCTGAAGCAAACCAACAGATGTGCCCTGACTCGAGCTTTCCCCCACAGGGGTACCTTTCACGATACCGTCTATATATGACTAGACTGGTTAGGTAGCTCTGGCGAGACATAAACCCAATTCACCACTCTCGTTTTCACGTACACCGTTCGTAAGTGACAAGCATACAAAAATTGTTTGTTGCTATAATCAAGTATGTAAATTGTGCCAGCACCATTCTTTCCACCTTGGAAATGACGGCTAGACACACCGGGGACACGAACAGCCGGGACAGTATGGTAGTGTTCAATTTTCGCAGCAATGGCTGCATGAGCCCACTCAAACGTGATCATTCCCCCGGCCCTGAAGGTCGATTTTTTTGGATGCCTGCTCCCCAACCCCGAGGCTGGCTGACCAGCAGCAACAGCAATGGAAAGCGGCGGAGCCACGTGCACCCCCTGTGGCTACACTAAGGCCGTGTTCTCACTGGAGAGTTAATTGCATGAATAACGGAATAACGGAATAACGCATATCTCAATATTGCGTTACGCCGGTTAAGTGTCTAGTGAGAACATGGCCTTAGACACATGCTTTCTTCCATTAAGAGAATGGAGCACAATGCTATTGAGGTCATGAGATCAAACTTCAAGGTCACGGTGACCTTGGTATTAAAACTCTGCTTTTTTACGGTTAAGTTCTGGGTTTATTGAGAGCACGGCTTAAGGCATTGTTCTCTCACACCCGCTATTTCGGTAAATACCAGGTATATCGGCTAGCGATCTCATGGGAGTGCCTCTTGTCCCGGAATAAATGTCACTTACTTCAGAAAATTAATCTCACAAAATCGGAGGTTTATCTTCCAATATCGTTATTGCTTCCCTATGTGAAGGCAACCTATCCCCTCAAAATTTGCCAAGTAGCGATATCGTCTTAGTCTTTTAGTAATGATCGCTAAAACAATAGCTCGCATGGGTGCTTTCTTTGGATGCGGATAATCATTTTCTCCGCAGAGAACACCCAAGCTCCAACGTACCTTAATTAAATATTATAATAAAGAGATAATATATAATATATATAATACATATGTAAATAGATCCATGTAAGATACCCTTAATGGGTATTAAATTTAGTTAAAGTAATTACTTGTGTATCCCGAGTAAGAAAAGGGGTACGCACATATATACTAATTAATATGTAAAGGTGTGACCCGTTATAGCGGGTCCGCACGGTCAGCTCTCGCTGACCCCATAGCCACCGTGTCATGACAGGAAGAAACATAATAAGAAAAATAGTATCATAATAATAATAAAAGCTGGTTTATGAGGCAGCCCCAGCATAGCTGAGACTGCAAGACTGGATAATGACGTTATTGCACTGCGGTGCATTGTGTACTGTACGCCGCACACGACGTTCTTACACCGCATGGATCCGCAGTGCTCATTTTGATGTGAGACACAAGGATATTGCGCAGCTGTGTAGGATAACCGTAGGACGGGATACAATTGAGAGTACATATATAATGAAAAGAATATTTCAAAAATAATAATAATATAACTAAGAATGTTCCATTCCTCGCATCACTCAAAAAGGTCTGCTACATCCATGGCAGAAATGTCTGCATGTGTCAGCTGTAAAGTTACCCCACCACGTCTGCGTTCCGCAGTTGGTGGTGGTTAGACGTGGCAGATTCTCTTGCACGGCCGATATTTCTCCACTATAATTGTTCAGACTGGAATTGTCAATATCAGAAATAATGGTAGTCACAATAGTTCTGGACGCGATGGCGGTACTATCAACGTTCTGATTAACACTGGTTGCAGGTGATCGTGCGGTCATGATGCTAGCGGTGGCTACTGCTGGTGTGGGTACTGATGTGGTCGTCTCTGTTGTTGCTGGCGCTGGTGTCATGGTGGCTACTGGCTCCAGTGTGGTGATGCGGATTGCGGTTCATGGAGGAGGTGGAGCTGCGGTGGTGGATTGAGATTGCGTCCGTATTTTTGCGGTCTTCAGGAGACGACCAGCAGTGACACATGGAATGGGCTGGATCTCCTGTGTGTGGGCAATCCTCCTCTTCCCTGAATACAAGCGGTCTGCTGTGGTTCCTGATGGCTGGGTCCGGGAAGCTGGAATGTGCTGGTGACGTCGGGATGATGACGGTGGTGCTGCTGATGCCCATGGATGATGTGCGCCGGACTCCCTCGTCTATCACGAGATCATCCGGAGATGGTGACCTCAGATAATCTGCATCTGGTGGCGAGGTAATTACCGGTATTGGGTGACCGACAGCTGTTGCTACTGGACTGGATTTCGCAGCTGATGTCAGAACCTTGCTCGCACTGGAAACTGAACGGGATAGTGCTGTTGGTAGTGGCATGGCGATGGCAGCTAGGTGACCAAATGCATGACGTGTGGTGGAAACTGTCGCGGTAGTAATAGAACAGTTCCGAGTCACAACGGCCTGACGTCATGTAGTGTTTTTAGTTCTAGCCATCTTATCCATCAGAAGTACAATAACCGGAAGCCTTTCTTCAAATCGAGCGGCTAACACTGCCGAATTTTCACTCTCCTCTTCGGGTACTAATGTTACTTTTAACACACTATGTATATATTTAAGCGTGTGTGTCACAGCATACCGAGTTGCTGTAAACAGGTACTGACAACCTGTACAAAATGCACGCTGAAGCAGATGATCTCTGTTGACATGAAGTTTTCTGTCGGAATTCCGCGTGAATGTACGGTCACACTGTTGTCCATCTGGTTGTAGCGCAGTGCAGGAAAACTTCTTTACAGGTGCTGGTGATGGTGACTCTCCTGAGGTTTCTGAGAGAGACAGGTCTTCTTCAAGAGACATACTGCTCCCTTATAGCAACGGTGTGGGTAATCTAACTTAAACTAATGATCCTAACAGTTTTATTAACTTTTCCAGCCTAATATAGTAATAATAAAGACATTATAAGAATAAGAAGAATTTTGTCTCTGACACGAAAATAGCCTAGTGCTGTGATCTTCCCATATGTCGAGTTTAACAGGAAAACGAAGTTTCAGAGCACGCATCTCCCTTTTATATGATTTAGTGATGTCACAGGAGGGCGGATGACCACACCCGAAAGTTTGAGGGTGATTTGCTCACACCCTATATGGAAAGTTTTGCATTGTTAATTCCTGCCATCACATAAACTATTTCTTCTGTATAAAGGAAGTATTTTTCATTATAAGGAGATTGGCTGATCAACTTCGCCCCCATTCTGTAAGAAATATAAGTTTTCGATCAACGCAAAACTAGGAACTACTTATTCCCGTGGAAGCCCACCTTGTAATTAGTGTGAGGCGGGTTCTCAGATTGGATGCTTATAAACTCGCCTCTCTTAATTTTAGGCTGGAGCGCCCGATGGGGTGTGTGGGAGAGCGCAGTGACGTCAGCGGCAATAGCCCCGACTCACCCCTCTCCACTTCTCCATCACGCTGTGGTAGTCGCATATTTGGGCGGCTCTTTTGTTTAAAGCGCTTGATCCAATTTTACTGGAAATAGAAGTGAAAGTCACGTGGCTCTTGAAAACACGTGGTTGATCTGAACCTTAGATATGGTTTATATTTTAATGGCCGAATGATGCTGCTGATGTATGTTCATTGCAGATGCGGGAGCTGGAAATATATGTTCTACTGTGGGTATTTTCCGGAATGTCGTCCCTATATTGCGCGAGTTCTGATAAATGTGACTTTTATTTGTCTGTAGTAGGTAGTTCTCAGCCGGTGTTGATTATGGGCTGGAACGCAGGTAAGAGAATTTTTGAAATTCTCTGTGTAATTATACTGTCAGATTTTTTATGTCGCTTTACCGGCCAGTGCGCTAATGATTAGTATACACGGTAGAGCAGTTGTGCTCGTAATAAAAAATATGGCAGTAAAGCTGTATGTAATTTGATGTGTGGTTTAAACAGTTCTATTCTTGGGACAAATCATGGTTACTGATCCCGCCAAGATAGCTGTGTTTTCCGAGTGGGTGGGCTGGCAAGCATCCTACTCTATGGGTAGGACTAGCCTCATCCCTACCTAGACCAGACATTTTAATATATATATATAATTACACTACAGCTCGGAAATCTGAGTGCACACAGTTTTTACAATTATAGTACTGTTGTATGGTGATTATTAATACAGTCAACCTGAGTGTCTCTGTTTCTGACATGTTGGTGATTTTGATTGATATGTGTGGCTGGTTATCTGTGGATGACTCTTGCGCTGTGGTGAGAATGTGACATTTTTATTACCACTGGGTACAGGAGGGGTGCGGCGGTGCAGTTTCAATTTTATCGAACCTACTGGTATTTCGCTAGGTAATGGCCGATCCCGTGGGTGAGATAGAGTTACTCTGGAGCGTGGATGACCTGAAGGATGCTATCGTAACTTTGATCAATCCATTATCGAATTCAACTTTTCGGTAGCAAAATCCTACTCGTGACTGACGACAATGCGGGCATCTTACTCTTACATGTCAATGAAGTGTAGTATCGTTAGCTGTTTCTGTACGACGTGTCTGGAAGGGACAGGGGTGTTGGTGGATGGTTCTCCCATAGCGCGTACTGTAGATGGCTGCGGTGCATTCCTTCTATCCACATTGAAGATTTTCTGTCTTCGGGTCTATACGTTTTCTACCGCTTCTCTGGCAAGATTATGATCTAATTGGTTGCTGCGACAACCCCTTACCAAAGATGCAGTAGAAGATGATGGTTATCGGCTCGCCTCGTCGCTGATGATACTGACGATATTTTTAGTGATAACCGGGTCTATCTAACTTATCAGAAGATTATTGAATTCGGCGTAGGGTTGCCCTACGCTCTGGAGTTCCTAATACACAGCCCAAACTCGTGTCTTGCTAAGCAAGAGGATGCTTTTATTCGCTACACTAACTGTACACTTAACTTAGTAGAGTAATATTGATATATTATGATGGTAGAATCTACCTCATAACAGTTTACGGTGAATACTTATTTACTGAAAGTAACTTAAACAACTTGTACGACTAAGCTTTGACTACTCCTAGACCAACTTCTAGTATGACTATCGCAACTTAGCTTTACTGGTAGCACAATATCTACTTCGACTTACGTAGCAACATGGTGCTTACGGAATCACGATGGTGATTTTGATTCCTTTACAATAGGCAAAGTGCCTTATTTACTTGCTTCGGTGTACCCGAAGTTATATACATATTAAGATATATAGATATATATATACTCATAATATATATTACTCGTTTCAATGATTCTTCTAGGTAGGTTATAAGCACAGCTTGATTGGTCTGGACAATCATTCCGCCAATCAACGTCTGCCTATTTCCTCCTAGAAGCTTCTACATGTTACTGCTGGCCGACCTGACCAATCCATGCTCGTCCTCGTCTCAATTCTCACTTTGAAACCTGTTCTTCTTTATTCTTTGCCCCAGAGTTTGATCGATGCCCATTGATCGTGACGTCATCCTGACTAATCAAACTCTGGGCTTCTCTTCTATTGAGCTACTGCTGCACAGGGTCAAAGCGGTGTTGGCTGGTTCTGATTTGATGCGATCTGTCAGCTAACTAACAACATTACGGAATGTGTTGTTGTAGCATGCCTTTCTATGATTGACATATAGTTGATATACAATTTTCGATTGTGTTATTAATTCCTACAGGACGCTACAATGTCTATGTCCTGTCCATTGCCTAACGTGAATAAGCCTGTAGGATACGATGGTTAATAAGCACATGAGCTGTATGATCTCATTGCCAGCTGGTGTTGTTGTACTTTCGCAAGAGGGTCAGAATGTCTACCGTCATCAACTATATTCAGTCTGTCATGTACGATTCCTATTGATTCTTATCACTCGATTATTTCTTAAACTAATGGCCGAAACGACTGCTGAATATTATAAACGTGTGTGCCGATCCCACAGCAACAACTTTCATCTCAACTATTGCCAGACACACATCCACTCAGAACCGGTAGTCCTATTTCATTTAATTCAATTTCTACTTTAATGATGCCTACATCATTCGATAGTTCCAATACAGTTTCGATCCAGTTTCGTCGAAACTGGACATCAGCAGCACGGGCTGATGTCAACCAGTGCGGCGTAATACATATACAAATAATAAAGTACATGATGATAACCCGGTTCATTAGCTCACCTGGTATTTTCAAATACGAATTTCGTTTAGGACTTACTCGTAAATATAAGATATCCGGTGGGGTCATGACTTCCCACAAGACAATCCTATATCTACACATGCCCCTCAACCAAAGTTAATTAAGTGTCTCTTAAGGCCTTAGGAGAGTGATAATTAACTCGTTGTGCAACACCAACAACTAAACCACACTATACCAGGGCCATCGCGAACCGAAACAATACAATACGAGGTAGCAAAACAAAATGCTAACAAATCAGTATACTAAATGAGATAATAATACTCGCACAGTCATAACACGCACGAATAATGACTCAAACAATTACAAATTACAGAAATATTACGTCAATCATTAAACAAATCGACATCATCCCACATCCGTTGCATGACAATTAGTATTAAACGATACAGATCTAACGAAATACGAAGTAATAACAGTTAATTAGAAATCGGCACAATAACATTTCGTGCATACAGAATACGGTAGAAATAAAGTCTTACAAATCCTCATATTCACCAGGAATGTCCGGAATGTTATGTAACTCCACATCCACCCATGCGTCAGCCATCGGGTCTATCACGGTCCTGGCAGTAGCGTTAGGCGACGACCCGGCTGACATACACAATGGCGCAGGTAGGGCTCCAGGTCTCCATGGCCGTTGGGTCTGGGCGACCCGTGGAACTTGTGTCAGGGGCGCACGTGGCTTTGATTTCATGAATCTCCACATGCGCGGGAATACTCCACACTTATATAACACGAACAGTATAACCAATAAACAGACGACAGAGCCCGTCGAATATGAGAAGAAGGAACGTACGTTGATGCCGTCGACCATCGCTGGGTCGACCGCCGATAACGCTGCTTGTGGCACGTGCTTAGACTTGAGTAACTGATCCTAACTCTGCATTTTTAAATGACTCACAATAAGTGACTGATTGAGGACGCCGGCCACATCCAATCGGGGCATATCCACGGCCAGGCCAATTCGAGTGTACGTCCGACTATAAGACAGTACTGGCTCGAATCGCCAACCCTTCCCACTGTAGTCACATCCACTCGACATCAAGGCATACAGACCATTACCCACCACACACCGGTCAGTCAGTCGTCCACCACAATGTACCTCGATAGTTTCACCGAATGTTTGCAAAACGACACCTATTTTCTTATTGGCAAACAATTTGCTAAATGTTTCGTTGGATTCAGTAAGTTGAATATTACAGGCGCTGTCAGTGGTATTAGTCAAAAGGCTAACAATGCACGGTACATGGGTCTTGTCGACCCGTAATTGACCGTGGCATACTCGAGGTTCACTACCTCGACACTCAGATGGTGTAAAATACCATCCAGTCTTGGTGTCCAGTCCTATGCTTGTCCGAGCTATTATGACCTGCATGTAAAATCCTACCGCGGCTAACGGCTCTGGCCAAGAATGCAAACCATATTCTATATAATCGCCTCCGTCAATGAGAGGTAACGTCGCGACGTAATGTAGTTGTGAGTCGTCCTTCCACAGTGGATACACAACCACGTTCCGGTAGTACCACTGGTACGGACGTATCAACCGGTTACCTACGCTGACCTGTTTAGCCACCTCGGCTAAATCCGCCGGACTGAACAGTTCCTCGGTCAGTCTACCCAACTCCAGAGAAGCCGGCTGCCTATGAAATTGGGCAGCCGCCTTCTGGTAGCCGTATACCACGTTCTCAGCCGAGTCAATAATATGACCCGGGCGTACCAACGCATAGAGGTCCGCCTGCTGTGCGGCATGAATCTTGAATAGCTCATTGACATTTTTGGTCAAACCGACCAAACTGTTGGTGACCTCGTTGATGCGGTCAATGTTGGTATTGATCCCCTTGAATGCAAGTTTCATGTGGGATGCTAGTTTATTGGATAAATGGACCAACCGATTCATATTTCTCATAGCTACTTTGACCACATCTTTAATCGCTTCTATGTCGCCCGACGTGGCAGTCCCGAATAGAGATGAGGCTATGACCCCTACGAAGTTGAATAACCCACGTTTCTGTCGATTGCCGGAACAGTTCAACATGGTTTGCTGTGTCCTGACGGCAATCTTTCTTATAGCGTTTATACGATGTTGGAGACCGAAAATCTCGTTGATGCTTAATGAAGTCTTTTGACCAATATCTGCAACAAGGACACGAAATCGTAGTAAACGGTCAAGAAAGTTGGCAGGCAAGTATGGATGGTCTAGAGACACTGTCCACTCGGCACGAATAACAGATACTTCCCAGTGGTTAGTAATCATAACTCCATTTTGTAATCTATGCATGCTGGAATTCTGGCATAGGCCACTTATGAAACCGATTAATGCTAACACTACACACACTTGTAAGGCATACATGATGGCTAGACAACACGATGTTATTGGTACTGCAAATAAGCGGAGATTAACTTTATCTCCTGCTACGCCACCTTATAACGGCTTCTGTACGACTGATGAAGTCATCATACAGAGCTCGGCCAAATGCACCAATCCGAAGTCGCTTGCTGTCTAAGCTGACTTTAGGAGCGTGACTGCACTTGCGCAGAAAGTATGGGTGCGATGGAAGTGTTTCAATTGGCTCGGTGGCAGGCTCAGGTACATCCTCCGCAGTGTCCATCAATACGGTATGAGGAGTTACGATGGTTTCCATTGGTGACTCATAGTTTCGATCACTACTCGTACCAGGTCGATCTACATCCATGTCGACCACCTTACCCACCATACGCACCTTCGGCAACCCATTAGAAGTTGGTCGCTTCCTATGAGCCTTCTTACTAGGTGTTGCATCAGAGTCGGATACCGGCAAAGGTTCGGACTCGGGTAATACTATGATTTTGGGGTAATGGCTGGCTTTCATACCTTTCGCGGGGTATCGAATAGAGCATGGTCGTACCTTGTCCCAGCACATCTCTGAGTCAACTACACATAACTTAGATATATTAAGTACGCGTACCTTCCCAGATCTTTGATGGCGTACATGAGCCATGGGTCCATTGATCTTAAAGATCTCGTACTCAGGGTTACTGCGAGAGGTCAACTTCATCCTCTCCTCAGCTTTTACGACCACCGAGTCGCCAACCTTATACTCACCAGCATTTGCACGCTTATTTATCTGTTCTCGGTGTATCTCTCGAGACTATGCCATTTCTCCACGAGCGAGCAGCAATGCATTGTTGAGACAGGTAAGTCTCTCGCAAAGATCCTGCAACGCATCGAGTGGGACTGCAAACGGAATCCTCGCACGTCGACCATACGTCAGATAAAATGGCGTATAACCGGTCGTGGAATGACGAGTGTTGCGGTACGCGGTTAAAGCTGCACCCAACTCATCTTCCCATGCACGAGGCTCGTTATTCACACCTTTCTGGATCAACTCCTTAAGAGTGCGATTGAACCTCTCGGTACGTCCAATGGTCTGTGGATGGTATGGACTCGATCGTCTATGATCAATACCGTGTTCATGAAATCGCCGTTCCAGAGAAATTGAACAAAATTCTTTACACTGATCTGTAATCAGAATTTCAGGGACGCCATGACGAGCGACATACTCATTGAAAAACTTGTCTTCAACATTCTGAGATGTCTTGGCTGCGATCGGATATGCTTCTGCCCATGCAGAACAGTGATCGATTATCGTCATGATGTAGACATTACCTCTGCTCGACTCTAATAGCGGTCCAATTAAATCCATCCCAATTATCTGGCTGTGATAACTAGCCATTGGCATCTCACTGTACCTAGGTCGAGTAGTGACAGCTCGGTTGACCTGGCACGTCGTACACGTCTCAAACATACATACCACGTCCTTTCTCAAAGACGTCCACACAAAAGAATCCCATACCATACCGATAGTCTTTTGTAGACCTTGGTGACTGGCTCGTCCATGAGCCTTCTGGAGCACTTTCTCATGGAACAGGGTAGGTAACATGATTCTGGGGTACTCAGCGTCCAACGCTGAAGGCGTAACTAAAGAATACAATATGCCATTCTTGACCATGTACTCCTCCGGTGTATTTGTAAACAACTCCGGATATTCCTTGGTCTGCTCAGCACATAACTCGTCGTATGGGATGCTAGAGGGACGTGCAGTAATGCACCTTCATCTACCTCGGGTATGACGTAATCGCCCGTGTCTAACGTGGCGACCTCTACTGGACGACGTAACCTGGACAACATGTCCACTCGAATGTTCTTCAAGCCTTTGATGTACTCAATTTTACACCCGTACTTGGCAATCAGCACTGCCCAGCGCTGTACTTTCGTGTTCTTCACCTCTCCCACAAATACACTCTTAAGGGGTTTGTGGTCAGTGTACACGGTAAAATGGGCACCAAATAGATATGGCCGAAGCTTCTTCAATGTGTAAATCACAGCGTAAGCTTCTTTCCCTATTACGGGCTAATTTAGCTGACTGTCTTTAAGAGTAGAGCTCACGTACTGTATTACTCGCTCTATACCCTTATCGTCAACCTGTACCAAGATCGCACCTATCGCTTAGCTAGACGCATCTGTATACAACTTATACGGGGCATTCAAGTTTGGATATGTGAGAGCCGCCTCACTACACAGCAAGTTCTTTAATTTCTCAAACACTTGCTGCTCATGCTTACCCCATTCAAAACGCTTGTATTTCTTCGTCAATTCGATCAAAGGCTTTGCAATTGCAGCATAGCCTTGTACACAAGAGCGGTAATAACCAGTAGCTCCGAGAAAACTACGTACCTCACCAACGTCTCGGGGTGGTGACATCTCTCGAATGACTTTGACCGTTTGAGCCTGTGGAGCTACCCCTTGTGCAGAAATGTGATATCCTAACAAGTCTACCGACTTACTGGCGAAATCACACTTCTTCTTCTTTACCTGCAAATTGTACTCCTGAATCTTGCGCATGACCTTACGCAAGTGATCGGCATGTTCCGTTGGATTTCGTGAATATACGATTATATCGTCAACGAAAACGTGCACATATTTTCCTACATATTCACGGAAAATATCCTTCATTGCTCTCTGAAATACGGCACCTGAGTTGCAAAATCCAAAAGGCATCCGAATCCATTCGAACAAACCTTCACTGCACATGAACGCTACAAACCTTCACTGCACACGAACGCTGTTTTCTCTATGTCTTGGCTGGCCATTGGTATCTGCCAATATCCAGACTTCAAGTCCATAGTGGAAAATATCGTTGCGCCGCACAACGAATCAAAAATGTCAGATATATTCGGCAGTGGATAACTATCCTTACGGCACATGGAATTCAACTTCCTATATTCAATACAAAACCTAGTGTCACCGTCCTTCTTGGGTACTAACGTAATGGGTGACACCCAGGGCGATGACGAGGGTCTTATGACACCCGCTGCAAGCATCTCTTTTACTTGGTTCTTAACCACATATTGCTTTGCAAGCAGTAGACGATAGGCTTTTGCCTTATAGGATACGAATCTCCTGTTGGTATCGTACATTCTACCTTAGGGACCAGTCCTAACGTGTTTGGACGAGCCATATCGAAATTATTGGCAAAGTCACTCAGTACTTTGTCAATAACTGCATATCCGGTCGTTTCCTTGCAACTCGCATATACATATTTCGCTTGTTCCCTATATGGATACCGAAAAGGGTATACATGACCAAACCATACTACCTCTTTGGTCCTGTAGTCAATCTTTGCATTTCCCAAGTGCAAAGCATCCACTCCAATCAAACATTCGTGCCGCATGCTATTCACTACCACACTGGGAATAGGCCGGGCATCCTTGAATTTGATTTGAGTCTCCCCCAAAATCTCTATGGGTGAACCATTTACAGCTAACAGCGTTTTAGCTCTTTTCAATGGCCTAGCATTTAAGATGCTTTGCCATATATCCTTACGAATCAAGGATGTACTAGCACCGGTATCTATCAATGCATCTACGTACTCACCTTGATTCCCACAACCGCTTGGTTCGACCTCGAGCCGGATTAGAAACCGTTCGGTTACCAACGATTTCCTCCGCTCCCATTTAACGGACTCCGTCGTCCGCTCACTGCTTCTGCGTATGACTGGCGTCGCTCGTCTACTGACGGGGCTCCTCCGCCACCGTACGAAATACGGCCATACCCGTCAGTAGTCTCCCCCGTTAAAACGAAGCCATCCCTGTCCTCGTATTCCTCATTCCGTCTTGCTCGATTGGCCAAGTCCTTACGAGTGGTCCTGGAACATGATCGCGGAGTCGTTTCTGGTTCACGCTGATATTCGTCATACCGGTTCTGTACTTCGTCTATTTCTAACTCTTCCTGTCGCGGCCTTTTGATAGCCTTTCGTTGCGGTGCAGACGCCGCCCTCAGGCATTCGGCAGCGTAGTGCCCCTCCTGGTTGCATTGGAAGCACTTTGCCGTTGGACGAGGGTTATTTCTATTCGCAAAACAATCTCTGTTTATGTAACAATCCCTGGCGATGTGGCCCTCTAACCCGCAAGTAAAACACACTAGTGGCGGCCATTGTGACTTTTGTGGCAGTTTCCGGGCCACTGTTTGTCGCTGTGGCTGAGTAGGCTGACGGCACTCACTCTTGTAGTGGCCCACGCGGCCACAATTATAACAAGTGATGTTTCTCTTTCCATCTGATTTTGGCATGGCAGCTGGTCCAGTCACATGTGGTTGCGCTTGGCACTGGGGTGCGGCTCCTTGCTGGCGACGTGGTTGCTGCGTTTTGGGTCGCGTTGGGACTTGCTGTGGTGGTGGTGATGATACTGGCCCGCTTTGCAGATTCTCAATTACCACGCAGAGCTTCTCTATCATCTTTGTCTGTTGGGTGATCTGCCGCTTCATGGTATTCATCACCGCCCACACACTCCGCCCCTCTTCTTCATCTATTATATCTATCTCCATGCTTTCTTCGTTCCTTCTGGGGTCAATGTGCATTGCCATCAGCAGATCGTTACAGCATTCCTCGTCTTCTGTAACCTCCATCGCCCACTGTAAGGTGGTAATCTTTTTCCTTACGATTCGCCGTCCCATGCTTCTGTCTCCCAGTCCCTTTATGCAAGCCACCAGCATGGTTCGGCGGTTATCGTCATTCTCGGTAGTTTACGCTCAGGTGGCCAGCTCGTGATATCTCCGATTGAACGAGACCAAAGTCTCGTTCCTTCGCTGTCTGACCCCCTCCAGGTCATATTTAATTCTTTCGGCTTCGTTTGCCGATATAAAATTTGTGGTTATACAGTCGCTGAGCTCGGTAAAGGTTATGTTGTCCCTTACCTTCCCCATTATGAATGAGTCCACCGCTCGGGAGAGCTGTCCCCTTGAGGCTCGAGTAAGGATATATACTGGGATGCCCTCAAGGTTGCCCTCGGTGGCTGCATATACCCGCTGGGCCTCATCCATAAACTGGTGTACTTCTTCGGGGATCAACCCATCGCATGGTTTGATGCGTTGAGTCAGTTCATGCACTTCTTGTCTAAATACCCTGTTTCGCTCCCTTCGGACGCTGCTCTCCATCATAGCTCCTGCCATTGCTGTGCCCATGGTTTGCATGGCCGCAACTGTTTCCGGTCGTAGTTCTGGTCCGGGGCGTGGCGGGTCTACCGGGGGTAAGCCAGCATCTGATCTGCGTGAGGTTGCCATTATTACAGTGGTATCGTTACAGTTCTTATGCACAGTTTTACTGATAATAAAAGCACACAATTACTCGCTTTAGTCGTGGCTGCTCTTCGCAGTTAATGTCCGTGGTAACCTTAATGATCGTATTGTCCCTGTACTCATGTGTTGGGTCACCTTGGTCATGCTGGACTGTTTCGCTAGGTCTATGAATGTTTTACACGGTCTGCTGCATCTGTTAGAACTAAATGGACTGGTCAGTCAGCAGACATAGCGTGCGGTCATTATTGTTAAGCATACTCACTCATTTCTGGGTTGTTTTCGAACTCTCGATCCTGGCAGGTGAAGCCACTGAAGATTTTCTGTCTTCGGATCTATACATTTTCTACCACTTCTCTGGCAAGATTATGATGTAATCGGTTGCTGCGACAACCCCTTACCAAAGATGCAGTAGAAGATGATGGTTATCGGCTCACCTCGTCGCTGATGATACTGACGATATTTTTAGTGATAACCGGGCCTATCTAACTTATCAGAAGATTATTGAATTCGGTGTAGGGTTGCCCTACGCTCTGGAGTTCCTAATACACAGCCCAAACTCGTGTCTTGCTAAGCAAGAGGATGATTTTATTCGCTACACTAACTGTACACTTAACTTAGTAGAGTAATATTGATATATTATGATGGTAGAATCTACCTTATAACAATTTACGGTGAATACTTATTTACTGAAAGTAACTTAAACAACTTGTATGATTAAGCTTTGACTACTCTTCTAGTATGACTATTGCAACTTAGCTTTACTGGTAGCACAATATCTACTTCGACTTACGTAGCAACACGGTGCTTACGGAATCACGATGGTGATTTTGATTCCTTTACAATAGGCAAAGTGCCTTATTTATTTGCTTCGGTGTACCCAAAGTTATATACATATTAAGATATATAGATATATACATATCCTAATATATATTATTCGTTTCAATGATTCTTCTAGGTAGGTTATAAGCACAGCTTGATTGGTCTGGACAATCATTCCGCCAATCAACTTCTGCCTATTTCCTCCTAGAAGCTTCTACATGTTACTGCTGGTCGACCTGACCAATCCATGCTCGTCCTCGTCTCGATTCTCACTTTGAAACCTGTTCTTCTTTATTCTTTGCCCCAGAGTTTGATCGATGCCCATTGATCGTGACGTCATCCTGACTAATCAAACTCTGGGCTTCTCTTCTATGGAGCTACTGCTGCACAGGGTCAAAGCGGTGTTGGCTAGTTCTGATTTGATGCGATCTGTCAGCTAACTAACAACATTACGGAATGTGTTGTTGTAGCATGCCTTTCTATGATTGACATATAGTTGATATACAATTTTCGATTGTGTTATTAATTCCTACAGGACGCTACAAAGTCTATGTCCTGTCCATTGCCTAATGTGAATAAGCCTGTAGGATACGATGGTTAATAAGCACATGAGCTGTATGATCTCATTGCCCGCTGGTGTTGTTTTACTTTCGCAAGAGAGTTAGAATGTCTACCGTCATCAACTATATTCAGTCTGTCATGTACGATTCCTATTGATTCTTATCACTCGATTATTTCTTAAACTAATGGCTGAAACGACTGCTGAATATTATAAAAGTGTGTGCCGATCCCACAACAACAACTTTCATCTCAACTATTGCCAGACACACATCAACTCAGAACCGGTGGTCCTATTTCATTTAATTCTATTTCTACTTTAATGATGCCTACATCATTCGATAGTTCAAATACAGTTTCGATCCAGTTTCGTCGAAACTGTACATCAGCAGCACGGGCTGATGTCAACCAGTGCGACATATACAAATAATAAAGTACATGATGATAACTCGGTTCATTAGCTCACCTTGTATTTTTAAATACGAATTTCGTTTAGGACTTCCTCGTAAATATAAGATATCCGGTGGGGTCATGACTTCCCACAAGACAATCCTATATCTACAACATGATCAGTTCTCCCATAACCAGATAGGAAGGTGTGTGTGGGAGAAATGCTGGCTGGTGTTGTTGATGATGCCGGGTCTGTTGTTATTGCGGGAAGTCAGGTTTGCGGGAGATAATATTTCTCCCGCATCTTGTGCTGATGGATTTGTTGCGGAAATTTGTATGCCTCTAACGGTCCTTAATTAAAAACGTTAGATGCTGCCAAGCGATGTTGTGACTGGTGATGACTGTCTCTGTTATGCTGAATATAACCGAGTTTGTGTGTGATGTACGCGCAATAATGAATTGACGTATCCAGTCCTGAAGGCAAGTGTCTTCTGTATGCGACTGACATTCTGTCTGCGGTGTGATGTCCTGACTGCTCACGAGGGATTTTGGTGGACCGATGGAGAGGGTGGTCCTTGGGCGGGGGGGATGTGGTCATCTCCCATTACACGACGGTTGGTGCCTTGTCATAGTTTTCAGCCACCAGGAAAATTCGAGCCGAGAGTCTGTTGAACACGCTGCCTCCCTACCCACCATGGCGGGTATTGTTGGTCAGTGCAGTGCGGGATGTCACCTCCTCTGTATCAGCAGTCACTCTCATTTCTGAAGATTGACGGTCAACAGACGACGAGTGGAGTGTGAAATGGACTGGGCCGGTTATGTCCCAACTTGGTGCATAGATAAGGGACGCGACCTGGAGTGATGGCTTTGGTGTGACGAGGGGAAATGGTGTCACTTGGGAGGGGCGTGGTTTCGCGGTTGCGGGGCGTGGTCGGGTACACCAAGTTGTACGGTTTTGCGGTTCTAAACATGCCAATGCCTCATCTGGCCTCTTCACTTCCATGCTATTCATCACATGTTCCACCCTACAGGAAGCATGGTGTGGATCAGCCTCATCTTCCGCTTGTGGTAACTCTATAATGGGGTGGGTATAGCATGAAGTGGGTGGGAGTGGGAAGAGGTCGGTGGTACAATCCTTCCATTCGCCCCCTTGGACAATACAAACGAGAAGTTCTTCAAATACGACTTCCCAGATCGAGTAGACCCATGCTGAGGAGAGAGAGGACGAGTACGTATCTCATCATCGTCCTCAGCGTTAGTCACTTGTTCACCGGTGTTCTGGGTTGGTAGAAAACGGCCTGAACTGGCACCGCAGTGCTCTGCGCTAACTGTGGAGATACTACTTTCCATAAAAATTTCTGTCTGGGTACCGGTGTCACAGGGAATGCCCAGTCCGAGCTCTGGTGCTGGGTCATCGCTGACACACAATTTAAGCCTATCTAAGTGGATGACTGAGGTAAGATTATCCGAAGCACAGATACGGTAGGTCACATCCTAACTACTACCACATAGGGGCCTTTCCACTGGTAACTCAGTTTACTTGGCACATTTGCAGATCGTGGTGAATCGAGTACCTATACGATCCTTCCTGCTTCATATGGATTTCTATGCACGCTCCGGTCGTGCCATGTCTTTTGCCGCCGGTGTGCAGTGGATAAAGTTGCTCTTACTAACTCATGGGCCTGTTCTATCCACGGCCGCAAGAGTTCTATGTAGAGAGATGGTGAATTTTCTCTCCTGGTATCCGAGGCATAGCCAGATCCCGGGATAAGGCTAATTCATGGCCTAACTGTAACCAAGCTGGGGTGTAACCTGTACTGGAATGTACTGAAGTGCGGTAAGCCCTGAGTACGTATGGGAGTCATAAATCCCAATCTCTACAATCAAGGCACGTTTCATTCGTTAACATTTCTGCCAGGGCGCGGTTGAAACGTACTACCATACCATCACTCCTGTGGGTGACACGGTGTAGTTCTTGTTTTGGCGATATGAAACTTTTTGCAGAGTTCTGATAAGAGCCGGCTATCAAAATTACTTCGCTGATCGGAGTGTAGTTCATAGGGCATAAAAAACGGCAGAATACATTAATTGCCAAGACCTCGCTATGCTGGATGCATCTTGGACCAGCAAAGCAAATGCTTCTACCCACTTCGTAAAATAATCTTGCAATACGAGGATGTACTTGTTATATAAGTTATTATACCACTAGGCTGAAAAGGTAAAGGAAAAGAAACTCCTGAGTGTCGAGAGGCTTTGTGCCTCATGCGGGCATTGCTTCTGATGCTGCGTTTCTGGGTGAGAAGTAGTAGCCTCGTGCGGGCCACCATCACTGGATCCTTGCGAGAGGTAAGAGTCTCACGCGGGCCTCCGTCACAGGAAAATGCTTCCACCACCAAAGCGGAGTGAAAGAGTTGGTCAAAAAGGGCCACTCTTTTATTCAACCAAAAGTGCTGCAAAGAATGGACCATCCTAGTCTTCTTCTTCTTCTTTTCGTTCGCTGATCATACCGACAGTCCTGCAAGTGACTATCGACATGATCATAAGTGTTAAGTGTGTGGATCCATGGTTTATTAGAGTGCGCCGTGTGGCCTGGAACCTCCGTCTTCAGCACTCGAGGTTTCTGTCAGGGTTACCTCACCCGTACCTCCTTTAGTCGCCTCTTACGACACGCAGAGGATACGGAAAGTGTATTCTAAGCCCACCTACAGGGCATAGACCACCATAGTGAAAATATAACTAAGTGTTGCGTGCTGTTTTACATGAAGACGGCACGAGCGATTTCCGAAGGATTCCCAAGTCCCCGTCTTATGTAGTTCCAAGATACTGTATTAGTAGGTGCCGCTTTTATTTATGCGGACCTTCCTCTATGCCTAACCTACAAATTAGGTTTAAAAGCCAAGAACTAGTTTAGGCCGCAAGTGGCGTGCACCTTATCTATCTTTAGATATGGCTGCCAGTGGGCGCAGACACCCCAAGTCATTCACCTCCAAGGACGGCGAGCGTACATGTTACTTTACCAGACATCTGAGCTTGATCAGAATCCGGATGCTGAGCTCCGTAACCACATAAAACATCACAGGACAATGGCTACCTTTTTACACTAGCAGATTTATATAACTGACCTGTCGTTAAGGTGGGGATTAGAGAGACGAATATCCACCTCAAATGTCCTTCCCATAAGGGCATGGCCGATTCCAACATCTTGCCCAGACATTCTTACAGAGTTCGGTGGAGATGTGCATCTCGTCCGTCACCAAGCCCTATGGAGCTAAGTTATTGACCTGACATTAGGTTTATTTCAAGTTGCCCAATATGCACTGTGGTGCTGGGGGAAATGTCCTAAAGGATATGTAATGAAATAAAATAATTATGTTTTCGCAGTGCTTCCTACATTGGCAAGGATAACTAACTACTAAGTATCCGAAGATACAGGGGAGGTGTATGTGACACCGTACCTTGGTCATCACCACTCGGAAACCTCCTATAGTTTCCCAGAGTCGGATCAGCTCGTAGTGCGGATAGAGACATCCAAACAATTAAGAAGCCATAAGGCTTAGTGGAACATGAAAAGTGACAATAACTTTATAGAATAGAGGCCCTATAGGTAAATTGGCAAATTTTACACAACCTTGCCGGGGTGCGGGGCTAGATTACCACAACGACCGGAAAGGTGGCGTACACTATATGTCCCATAATGAAGAAATCATCTCTAATCACATTAAGCCTATCCTATCGAGCCGAATAATCAGGTTTAGTCGGAAGCATGCCGGGATAAACATAGTTAATAGCACGGACAGTGACCTTAGTGAAAAATTGTCTGTGGCAGGAGAAAATGATGCATATATAAATGTTGCTGTATAGTATTTCCTAAATGCACTGCGGTCCTAAGTTTTCGATAAATAAACAAAACATATCAACAGATGGCTACTTGCCATATACATAGCTAACCAAGTACAGAGCAGTGACAGTATACTATTTGATTAGAACGGTGATAATACAGGTTGACAGACCTAATACAGTGCGGTTAGTAAAACACCTTACAGTAAATAAGGATAAATATAAACAGTGATAAAAAAAATTATAAATAGCGGTCCTAAGATCGGGACGGTACCTATTAGTCATCAGTACCTTTATAGTAATAAAGTATAATAAGTATTGAAGATGTAATTAAAGATAACATGTATAGTTATTTGAATACCCAGTAGCCATTCTTATTTGCGGGCTACTATGTTACTGAAATTGAGACGTCACTATACCCGTGATGTGAGTCGACAAGTTCTCTGAAAGCTGAATGAGTGTCCGCATGTAGATCTCCCGCAAGACAGGGTTCCCACATGCTGCTCCAGAACGGAAGTGGTATGAACTCAGGACAGTGAAACACAATATAAGAATGTTTACCGAATAGATAGTAAGTTCTACCATAATAATGCTGAAAAAAGTTCCCATCCGATGACAGTGAGTATGAAAGTTAATAATAACCCATTAACAGAGAGGGTTATTTAATACAGTTGTAATTATGCATGTACATATTTAAGCTTAACGGCGCTGGGTGCGTCAAATAGCTCTTGTGGCGCACCGGGCAAAGTTTACTTGGCTGCGATCAAAACGTTGAAGGAAACACACACGACATGCAGTGTGGAGGTTGAAGAACCACCTTTCGGCGTGGCTGGCAGATCCGGTGAGTCATCCACCAAAGAACATCGCTGCTCTACGTTGTGTAGAATTATATAGTTGGGCCGCAAAGTACCACCGCAATAATATAGTTGCTATACAGTTAGTAATTAAATCAGGAACAGTATATTAGTTCCAATATTGCCCACCCACCCCCCCCCCCCCCCCACCCCCACCCCCGGATGGCCATTCGGGAGCTTACAAAATTTAGGTGCGATGCGTCGAGAACTGCTTCGGCACGAGTAGAGATGAAGTCGGCTGAGACAGAGGTGATGCTTTATACCTGTCCTGGTTGGTCCGGGTAGCCTGTCATGCTGTGAGCAGCTCCCGACTGTTTGGCCACCGGCCGACGATGCTCCTGATTCACTGAAATCATCCCTTTTTATACTATTGGAAACGTCAGAACTGGCTGCTTCAACCAGTCAGAATTTGCTGAACCAGCCAATGAACGCGCTAGAAATCCGTAACGTGTACACAACTCTCTAAATATTACGATAGATATAGATGTGTAGATGACGCAGTATGTCACGTGCTACACAAATCACCGATTATCCAGCTATATATATATACGCGATTACGATGTTATTTCTATTTCTGAGCATAATTTGAAGGGAGAAAATGGTGATAACTCAGCCATTTCTGAACCGATTTTAAAACGGTTTGTAGATTTAAAAAGCCCGTCGAAAGCTGGTCTTGATCGATACCAGATTGGACGGAAACAAACAATTATAAAGGATTAAAATGTGCCCACTCGGCACACTAAAAGCACCACTCGCTCTTGGACGTGCTGCACGTGCTCTGTCAATACAGCGACTAGCACGCATGCGCGCTACTCGTTTTAACAAACTTAGGCATAAAGACCTATTTTCCTCTTGCCATCCCCAATCATTGTGGTCCAATTCATCGTTACTAAGAGTTAGCGCAGAGCTGTGGAAGCAAGCTACATGCTCAGTTGGTGGCAGTCTTTGTGGCTCTATCTTACTTCCCTTCACAACCATTTGCATATATCGGACATATCTCAGAGAAGTAAGCATGTTCTTCTCAGTGTCACCACACAGGCAACGGAATATGCTAATTCCTACACTGCCAACTGTTCCTCTGATGAGTCACAACTGATTATATCATACAAATCATGTACCTCTTTGGAGTTAGACAGTACCTTTAGAAGATTCGGCTTGCCATGGCCAAACGTGGCACAAGTTGTATCGCACCCACTGCAGGCATGAATTCTTTTGTTCTTGGATGTACAACAGCGTGGAGTGGATGCATGTCTCATCATTTGGATTCAGGTCGATCAGTGGCAGAATTAGTACCTCTGACCTGTCCACAGTCTCTCTGTTAGGTGGTCTGAAGATATGTTGCATGAAGCCGGGCCAGTTTGGCGTCGGGTCACTTGATCTGCTTAGGGGGCATGCAGATTGCCACAACACATTTGAATAGTACACTGCTGGTGGCAAGATGTGTGGAAACTGCAAGGTGAGGATCGGCTCAAATGTAACATTTGAAAGGGCAGATGGGAGACGGATCAATGTACTGGTATACTGGAATGCCTTTGTCAATAACCAAATGATCGACATTTTCTCTAGCTCATCGCAACAGTACGTTGTTCGATATTTGAGATATGTTTCTCTGCAGAATACATTGCTGTGACCCCCATTTCAAAATTTGAAAGGACAGGTGGGAGACGGATCAATGTACTGGTATATTGGAATGCCTTTGTCAATAACCAAATGATCGACATTTTCTCTAGCTCGTCACAACAATACGTCGCTCGATATTTGAGCTATGATTCTCTGCAGAATACATTGCTGTGACCCCCCATGGAAGGTACCGTCCCCCAGTGAGTGTTCGAATATTATGATCCATGTTGTCACATACCCACTGTGTGAACGCTTGGTCTCGTGGAGGATAAAAATCTTCTATGCCTTCCTGTTGCATAATTGACTGTTCGTATCGACTTACTTCATCATATGAGATTGAAAACCCTAACTGATGAAGTTCATCAATAAGCCATCTCGATCTGAAAACATGGTCCATCTCTACTCCTAAACTGCACAATATTAGAGTGATCACAGTTCTCGGCTTCACAGCCTGTATAATTACCTGGCCTATACTGCTCTGTTTGACACCACGTGAAGGTATCATGTTTTCGACAAGGGTACGAAGACATGGTGTCAGAAATTCTACCCCCTTTTCCCTATCACCAGTTTCTTCAGTTGAGGGATAGATCTCTCTAGTGAAAGTTGCTTCTCGCACTTCTTCATGTATAATTCGTGCAGCAGCTGTTACAATTCGAGTGGCTTCTTGTTCAGAGTTCTCATGCCTTTCGGTGTGCCACTTTTCATTGATGATGTAATTTGCCATATTACGAAAACAAACAACGTCCTTCCTATCCAATACTTCAGCAAAAAATACATGATCACCATAATGCTCGTTGGGTTTTTGTTTCAGTGTCTTCAGATAAAATACTGCTACACCACCTGCTAACTCCACCATCATCGCATCAACAATTGTGTATAATTCTAATTCACAAACATTTTCTAGCCAATTGCACAAGACTTCAAACCAATGTCCCATCTCGTCGTCAGCAGGTTGCCCCACGACCTATGAGGTCAGCAATGTGCACATGAACTGCCTGTAACAAAGACGATGATAAACAGCTTTTCTTGAAACTAAATATACACAACTTTCGAGGCGAGTACGAATCTCAAGGGACCAGGGATTGGACCTACTGTCACATTGTTCGTCTATACCTTTCCTTAGCTCTAGTGTCTGCACAGACCGGATAACATCCCTCTATGGATGCTTTCTCTCTAGTATCGCCTCTTCCCCACATAAGAGGCAATCAGGGGCCGCTTCCTGCAACCAGACTTTGTTTTTTCTGGGGTCAGTGTATCTGTTTCTACAGCCAGCATGAGCAAATAGTTTGCCCATGGGTGTAGCGTCACTCTTTTTACCATATACCGATGCAGTTCTTCATCATTTCGAATATCACGGATTAGTGTTTCAAGACCCTTTCTGCTCACAGGAATTGGAGAGCATTTCTCAAATGGCTGCAAGCAGATCACGCAGAGGGTGAGCGCTGTCACAGTCACTGCCACTATCAGTAGAATCAATTCCACTCATCGTATCAATGATACTGGTGTCGAGTGAATATGACCACAAAATTCGTATAGTTGCTTAATTAATTAAACTGTACACGCGCTACTTTAAATCAATAAAGAGAAATGGCAATATGCCTCACTTCGAACTGTTTGATTAGTGGGATGGGTATTAAGGCATATAAATACACGTGTATTTTATATTGTTTCAAGAAAAAGAATGAAGTCAAGTCATAATACACACTCTGTATAATTATGACTTCGCAGAAATGACGTTTGATTTACTTGATAACGAGTTTTCTAAATTTACCCTGGAACAAGTATTATTAAAATTATAAACAACCAGATATTCAAATTCAAATTCAAATTAAATTATCATGAAACACCTTAATAATGTATTATTAAGGGTAATACGACACATGAGATGTTAGATATGATTTTAAAGACGATCGTGAACATAGATTTAAGATATCTGTAAAAGCGGTTTGAGAAGAAAATAAAAACATGCTCAAATTTAAAACCTCGACCAAAATTCCGCCCACAAGGGATCGATGGGAATTTTTAGTATGTGATTCTGGATGGCCTTACCAATCGAATGACACAAAAAAAGACTTAGGTGGGAATTTTGTCTAGGTTGACCCACCAAAACTGGCTCCTACGACTAGATTGCAAGAGACCAAGCCAACAGAGGCGTCTCCGCTTTTATTGGATAATTCCTGCCTTCATATACAATAAGCGCAAATAAAATTTTGATGACAGGCGAAATCTAAAATGGTGTCTACGCACGTAGGTTGTCACCGTACCAATGACCTAATAAATAAACTAAAATTTATATAAAACCCATGACTTGTTTGGAGATGAATACAAACCTTATTCAAACCATCAAACCAAGAAAGACAAATGGTCACTTAATGAGACAGAACAAGTGAAGAAAACATCTAATACCGGGCAAAATAGAATGAGAGATAGAAAATGAAAGAAAGGCAATATCATGGTTAGAATATCCTATGGCCTAGACAGGACAACACATAGAAGGTTGTCAGGCAGTGATATCGGAATTGATAACGGCAGATGGCTATTACAGACAAGCTCCGAGGAGGAGGGCACATAAACAACAACGATCTTCCTCTGACGCTTCTAGGATACCATGCATATATTATGCATAGCATATTCTAGTGGCTGACTAGCTAGTATAAGATGAGATTAGCATATCTTATGGAAACTCCGTTTGGACACATAAGAAGCGCCATATCGATAGTTACAATATCCGGTGGTCTATAAAGCATTGTTTTCCTAAGCAATTGATGTGCAAACTGGTAGATTGCTACAGTATATTTTTAATAACTCACTTATATTGTTTGAACTAGGACTGAAGAAGGCATTCACCGTGAATGCTGAGGCGGTGAATCTATAATAATAATAATAATAATAATAATAATAATAATAATAATAATAATAATAATAATAATAATTGGTACAATCATTCTAGTGTTCCAGAGCTTTGGTTTCAGAGGCGTAATAAATTGAACAATCACTCCAGTCTCCTAGGGCTTCACTTTTGGAAATAATAATAATAATAATAATAATAATAATAATAATAATAATAATAATTACTTGATTTCTCGGTCGACGATGCATCATTGCAAATTTCACCCCCCCCCCACCCCCAACGTTTACAGCTTTGAACTTTTGACACACATCCCACACCGAAAACCCGCGCCGGGGTGGAGCCAAATGTAAATGACTTCTTGCAATCATATGGGTAACTCACATACCTAGTTTGATTGAATTTCGCCCAACAGTGTCAGAGGAGTTGCATTCCAATCAATTTCTTAATATTTTAAGCCCCTCCCCACAGACCCGCGGAGCGGGATCAAATGTAAATGCGTTCCTGCACTCCACATTGATATCTGTAAATCGCATACCAAATTTGATTGAATTCTGTCTAACGGTTTCGGAGGAGTTGTGTTACAATCAATTTGCGCACGCTAATGTTTGGCATTTTGACGCATTCCCCCTCCCCGACCCCCTGGAGATGGAGCCAAATGTAAATAGGCACTTGCACTCTGCAATCATATTGGTAACACACATATCAAATTTGATTGAATTCCGTCTAACGTTTTAGGACCTTTTGAATCGTGCCCTGATTGCTCCGTTGATGACGCATCATCATTGCTTTGAACTTTTGACACACACCCCCACCCCCATCCCTCACACAACCCACCCCGGGGGGGAGTCAAACGTAAATGTGCTCGTACGCTTCACACTCATATGGGTGCACATACTAAATTTGGTTATATTCCATCCAATGGTTTCGGAGGAGATGCGTTACAATCGATTGTAACCCGCACGCACGCACGCACGCACGCACGCACGTACGCACGCACGCACGCACGCACGCATGCACGCAGGCACGCACGCACGCACGCTCGCACGCACGCATGGGGCTAATAATTGAAACGATCTCTCTCGTCTTCAAGCTTCGCTCTTGGAAACCTAAAAATAATAATGACTAGATATGTCCCATGAACAGATAAAATAGAGTACCTGTATTCGAACTAGACAGACTGTTGTTGTACTTCGTTTCCAATCAAGTTCTCTTGTGAAACTATGTTTCTACGTAACATTTCATGTCTTTCCGATCAGTGGGTCAGTTAGTTTTGGGAAACGATCTTTATTCAGACAAAAAATTAGTAACTCAAATTCTACTTGACCATTCAGCAGTAAAATGGTTATCTGGGTATGACAAGTCTCGCTTTTCAAAATGCTTAATGGAATAAGTAATTATGAAACCGATAAAATAAAGCTAATCTGCAATTTAATTTCAAAATTCTGTTAATGGAAATCTAATTATTTACCAGATGAATGATTGATAGACAGAAACCAGTTTCAGCCAAATAGTTTTGAAAAAATATTCCTATAGTTATCATTACTATGTACAGAAACTGGCCCAAGGGGTGATTATCATTGTTTGGGTTTGGATCTTTGAGGCTGGACGCGCTCACGTTTATTTGATTAATTGTAAACAATCGTTTATAAAGTTAGCATCTTTTACAAGCAATCTGCGGTATTCATTAGACAGTTAAAGGTATATATTCACACCAAAATGCGTGAAAATAAAATTGTTTAAATTGCATACTTTTAGAGGGTTAATTTCTGTATCTCAATGTAATGAAGTGAAATAAATCTTAACATATTAACAAATTATAATATTTTTAATTGAGAAATTGAATTAGGGACGCATGTTTCTAATTCAATTTCACAACTTAAAAAATTATATTAATTTATACGTAATGGAATCATCATATGCTAAGATTTATTTCGTTTCATTACATCCAGGAGCACAATCTGCTGTGAATATGCACCTTTAAATGTGTGGTCTGTTTGTCTTCGTCTATAGCAGCTCGGAATATGTTTGCCTCATCTCATTCAATGCCTAACATTCTATCACAAAATGATATCCATCCACAACTTTCCCCATATCACACAATTCACAAACTCGACTTTCCCTTGAAATATTTACAAATCGCCCTTTTTCTATTGCCAAAGTATGATTGCGTGTGCGTAATTGGACAAATCTAATTCGCAGATGGTCTAGTAGTGAAATAACATATTTTCAGATTTAAATACCTGTTTGTATTGTCGGTATATTTGCCATTTTATTGAGTTATTTAGAGAAGTATTCCACGATTGTATGAACTGACCATACATAGCTGTAGCCACATGAATCAAGTATGTTTTTGATATCAGCAAAACATTTGAAATGCCTGCTAATTCTGGTCAATTGACTACGATTATATGATAGGAAATATTGGGTGACAGCTTTGTACATTATTGATGAGTATTTTTTAAGTTTTAGCATTTCCAGTTCTTCAGGGTTTTCATAGCCCCAGACCTCACATCCATAAAGCATTACCGGCATAACAATGTTGTCAAAGAGATGTAATTGTAAGTATATTGGAGATTCAACACTCTAGATTTCTTGATTAATGCAAAGATTGTCATATATTACAGATGTCATTTTGTCATCTTGCGTGCTCAGCAGGCTTTTCAACTTTAACCCCTGGTCATTGGGCCTTTTTCATTCCTGCACAATCTCAATTCCCTTTGGGAGCATACAGCCCGGCTGTCGTATATTGGCCCCCGATGGCTTTTACATTCCGTATTGCCGACACTGCCCTCACAGGTACCTATTTTACAGACAGGTGTACTAAAACAACGCATAGTTAAATGACTTGCTCAGTGACACAACGCCGCAGCCCGACCGATAAATCGATCCCACGACATTCGAGGCCCTAACCACTCGGCCACTTTGACTCTAGCGCTATTTGCCTGTTCTACAAATTTCTGTCTGGGTCTAGACCACTGTCCTTCAGATTTGTCCAAGCTAGTCCATAGTGCTTCCTAATAGCATGTGTAGTTTGAGAACAGATCTTTGAAGAATTCATTGGGAGGATAATAATAATAATAATAATAATAATAATAATAATAATAATAATAAACTGCTGCTGCTGCTACTGCTACTACCACTACTACTACTACTACTACTACTACTACTACTACTACTACTACTACTACTACGACTACTACTACTACTACTACTAAATATCTGTCTAATGATATTTACGCCCACCCCAGCTCTCTCTCTCTCTCTCTCTCTCTCTCTCTCTCTCTCTCTCTCTCTCTCTCTCACGTGATATGATCTTGATTTTTTAGTTGCGACTAACAATTATAGTACATGACTGGCGCTGTATCTGTCGATCTCGCTGTATGTTAGCCTGTCTATCTGTCAAATATTTTACATTTCTGATAGAACTACTTTAATCGGAATTATAGGATATGGTATTTATTATTTCGTATCTATAGCCCTACCCATCTCCTGGACCACGTGGTTCTGTGAACACATTCAGATATTTGATCTCGTCTATTTTTCTGCCGTTAACTAGATTGTCGAAAAGTCGGGTTCTGTCCATTACATACTGAAAGAAAAAAAACAATTAACTTTTCTATGTTCATAATCGGTGTAATTTACTTACCTTTGCTTCGCATTCTAAGAAAGCTCATATTGAAGGCCTACATTTCGATGTGGAAACAATACTTTGTCATATGTGTGCGACCTGCCACAATACAGGGTGATGTTGGCGACCCTTTGGTTAAATATAACATTTAATTTAAAATATATCGGCTGTAGCATCAATCACCGTGCATGATGATCGTTGCGACCAAACGTGGTGCTTATTCCAAGCCCGAAACCATCCCTCCCCCACTCCTGTGTCGTGAAGGTTGGATAACTTAATATCAGGAACACCTCATGCATAATTCAACAATCACTCATTTTATTTCCAAACGCCAGTCAGTGTTGGAAGTTGGTTGGCCCTATTGCACAAGCCCCGTTCGCTCTGTTATCTGTGGCCAATGGTTGAGGAAACTAGTTTTAAAACAGGTAGTATTTCTCTGGTCCTCTACAGAAGCGAACGGTTAATGGTTATCAATTCACCTTTACAGAGTATCCATCGATGATTTGACGTCATATGACGTCATACTCAGCTATCCGGCGTGTTGGATGACGCCATAATCATTACGTCATGAATGATTATATTAGCCCCGTCTTTAACTCTTAATAGTCCGACACGTTGTACGAATTGTATGTCTCTACTATGTAATGCCCAGTCAAATTAGTTCCAAAATATTCAATACCTTACCTGTATTGTTTTCTGGAAATTGATAGTCAGAGAGTTCAGAGATCGATCGATCCCAACACGAGCGAAGTGTGGGTGGCGCTTAGCTAGAGATGGGCGGGGTATAGCTAAAAATGGAACGGTCCATTGTTATTAATAATTTGAATCTAAATTGTAAATCTAAATCAATCGTTGTGGCTGACACATATGTATATCAAGATCCGACTTTTGCTTGATGTGACTGACACTAACACTAAGTAAGATGGATATCATATCGCAACCAGTTCAGCACTCTCGGATCTAGTCATCATCATACTGAATAAACAATAATTCATGAGCGTGCTAGAGCTCAATTCATCCTGGCGAGCCTCTTAAATAGATGAGGCTGAGAGTGGGGTAGACGCAAATCAGAAAGGAATTTATTTGAGCTTAATTTTTCATCAAAGGACCATCGCTGGTGAAAAATGCTTGCTAGCATAGTGAGACCGCTTGCATTTAGCAAATATGGGCTTATATCAAACAGTTTTGACGCACAGTGACGCTAACCATAGTAAGCGGAATTAGGTGGAAAACGTGGACACAACCTTCGATACAGTCATAGTAGACTAGCGGATGGCCACGCAAGAGGCTGCTTACATGACCCTCTGTCGGTCCTAATACAGTATGTGCAAATCAGTTGAGAGATCAGCCCACCAGAGGTAAATAAATGTCTGCTGATTGGAATCGGACAACTGTATGGCTTTGATATAAACAGCTACGACAGTGAGTATTGGACACAGTCTACCTGATCGCAAGGGGCAAGGCTCATCTATTTCATGCAATATTGTTACTGCTTTTTCGTACCCAATGTGTTTCTCATAGGAGTTGTGTAGTAGGAATAGTTAAAATGCGTTTTCTCCTAGGGTTTTCAAAGATTAACTTTGTTTCGCACAAGAGAGTTGCTGATTACCCACCACCACTCACTGTAGCCTACACAAATATGAACGACATTTTATTGGGACGGACTACCGCAATGACGATGCAATTCTAGACAGGTTCACGGAACAGCTCGCTGACCACGATGATGAACCACTGCATCCGTTGTGTGGGCCCCGGTCATTACTAACCATAATTAAAGGAGGAGACGCTAAGGAGGTACTCGAAGCCCTGAGAATGGGCATGCGTTCGATCCTGATGGAATGAGCAATGAATTATTCAAATATACAAGTACCATCTCAAAACCGATCATGCACCTAATCAATTCAGCCATTATGCACCATCTTCCCATCGATTCTGTAGGCGACGGCTCCCTTATCGTGCTAGTCAAGCCCAAGAAGCGACCCGTTCCCAGCCAATCTGCGGCCCATCATGCACTCTTCAACAATCGATGAAAAATCCTATCCTATGTTGCCCTTTGCTGCATGCGAGACAAGATCGATCACTTCACTGGATCATATGGGAGTGGCTTTAATCGTGCGTACTCAATGCATGCTTGTGTCAGTAGTCATGTCCAAATACTAGGATCTTCCACGAAATGAGCATTGATATGTTACGAGTATTCGACCCATTTAAACGCTGAAATATCCTAGATATGGTACACCAGGCCAGTTTCCATGAAGTTGGGCTGCAACTAGTGACACCAAGATGGGAGTACGTGTCATGATACTGAAGTATGCAGAGTTTGAGACATCAATCTGCCCCACAAGGAGCTCGTCGTTCCCCTATTCTGCATACGCATGGCCTTGTTGCAGTCTTGAAGTTTGTGCAGAAAGATTCCACAAGACCACCCCACCCCAAAATGCTTAAACTGGGTATGTCACTAGGTATGGAACATGCCAACGACGTCGAATTCATATACGAGGAAACCCCCTTGACGACTACTTCCAATACTACAAACAAACTGTGCAAGAGCTACGCAAAAGGTGCATAATACTCTGCCATGATGACAAACCAAAGAATGAGAGTTATCAGAAAATATAGATTTCATCAGCAAATCAATTTCCAGGAGAGCTACCAGTGCCTGACGGCCATATTGGATTTTGGATCATGGTCGATTTGCTAGGTTTATTCATCAGGCCTAGTCTAGTCAATCTATTAGGTTTTAAAGTGATCCGATAAACGGTAGCTGATGTATGATACGAAAATCGAGTTATCATCTGCAAACCAATTTTCGAGAGGCTGGTGGTGATATTGAATTTGCGTTCCTTCTTCAAACCAAGTCCAGCTATCCTATGAAATTTCAATGCGATCCGACAAATGGTACTAGAGTTATACTACGAAAATGCAGTTGTCGTCTGCAAACCGATTTTCAAGAGGGTGACTGGTGACTGGCGACCATATTGGATTTCGGATCATCGTTGATTTCATTAGGTGTCTTTCTCAGACAGAGTACAGTCGTCCAACGGCGTTTTAAAGCAATTCGATAAACAGTGGCAGAGTTATCATGTGAAAACCACCCTACCGCCCTCTCGCCCGTAAAAGCCATCACATAATACCCCACAAATTAGGCTTGCACGATTTTTCGATTTAATCGTGAAGTTCCATTTATTTGTAAAATCGCGATTTTTACGATGTAATTGAGGAAAATTCGGAAAAACGTCAAAAATTTCATGTTTGAGTACCGTTTTATGTGAAATAATTGTGTCTGGTATGAAGAGAGTAGCGCTCGTGCCGGTTTAAGTTTCGATTCTCTCTACCATTCTCTCTATTTCTCTACAAAGAAACTGCGAATGTCAACACAACCTACGTATCGTTGATTCTGTACCATTGTAACAACTGAGGACTCCAAACTTGATGTCTGTCACAGAAAACGCATTCCCACAATTCAAGATTATTTATTTTCATAGAGATAATAGTTCAACAGTTTAAAACAGGCATCCACCAAAGACAAAGCCTATGATGCTGTGGATCCTTGACATATAACAAGGTGTTATTATTCACTGTTACCATAGTTATTGTTATTATCATTATCAGTATTATTACATGTATACTCATTACTTATTATTATTATTATTATTATTATTATTATTATTATTATTTTTATTATTATTATTGTTGTTGTTGTTGTTGTTGTTGTTGTTGTTGTTGTTGTTGTTAGTTTTACATTTACATATTTGTTGTCCTTGTGACCGGATGCAGTATAGTGGAAGAAATCTGTTTACAGCTACCACATTTACACAAGCATTACAATTTCACTAAAATTTGTTAATTGTAATTAATTTGTGAGCAGTTAGGCTTTAATAATCATTTAATTGTAGTTAATGGATTATCAGACTACGAGGCAGTGGCTCTCCACAACGTGTAGTCTTAAGACAACCTGTCCTAAAGAGCCATCACCTCCTGTATCAAAAACAAGTGGTTGCCGTAGACAATTTCGCCTGTCTGTCTTGCCATGGTGGTGTTTAGAATTTAAAAATAAATATTCAGATTTCAGTATCTCAAGTCCTGTGTTGGCGCACATGCACCATGTTGGGTATTTGGCAACTGATTCAGCCGGAATCTGCTAGTGCCAGCGGCCATTACAGTATATAGAACGTTGGCTGTTTCTGACCATTAATTGGTAGGGGTGTGTTTGTTAATAATATGCCTCCTAGTAAATTGTATTGCATGGTGGGATGGTATGCATGCAGCAGTCTCTGTTCGGTGGCACGTGATGTGTAGATTAGAACTTGTTCTTGTGTTTATGACTGTGTATGTCTGTATTGGGTGTCAAAATATTGGAAATCGACGTAGGTAAGCTGCCATTGTGGCAGTCCCTTAGAATAATAAATACTGGGACCTTTCCAATATCAAGTTTTAGAACATAGTTTGTTTTACAGTTTAATTGGCCCTTTGCAGCTTGTGAGAATAGTTTAACCGATTACATTTGTAATGATATGAGGTTTTTTAGAATATCAGATAGAAGTTATGACTTGGGTCTGCGCATGCTACCAATATTCCTTGCTACCTTAGATGCGATTATCTCTATTTTCTTCTCCCAGCTTAGTTGTTTATCCAAAGTGGCTCCTAGCAATTTCTTCTTCTTCTTCTTCTTCTTCTTCTTTTATTACAGTACGTCACTCATAGGTTGAGAATAGTCGTACTAGGCGTTGCAGCAAAAGGAAGTTAAAAAAATTGCATTTACAATTAAAAACATGATGTTGCTAATTATGTACTAGCGTAGCCTCACAGACTGGGCCTTCAGCTTGAAGGTGTCCAGGTCTAGACTCTCGACGACATCAGCAGGCAATGAATTCCACAATCTGATTGTATATGGATAGAATGATTTTTGGAAGCTAGTCAGTCTGCTGTGTGATCCTAAAGGGTGTTTTGTTAGCCTTCCTGGTAGCTGACTTAACTGGTTGAAGTTGATCACTTGGGATATCAATCAGGCCACTGGCAATCCTGTACATCATGGTGACTTTGGATTTAGCACGGCGTTCGTCAAGAGTTGGGATTTCTAGCTCCTGGAGCATTGCAGCTGTACCGGTTGTAGTCATTCTTGATGAAGCGTGCTGATTTCCTCAGAACATTGTCAATGTTAGTCTGGCAATGCGGATCCCATGTTATCAATGCGTATTCGAGCATGAGTCTCACCAATGTGGTGTAGCACTGTGTCTTGACTTTAATTGGACAGGAACGGATATTGCGCTGGAGGAATGACCTTGTGCGAACAGCTCTCTTCGCAGTCGAATTAATGTGTTAATTCCATGAGAGTTTCTTGGGGATGGACAATCCAAGGTATTTGGCGCTACTGGTACTCTCTAGTGACTGGTCATGGACCGAGTAAGTGACTGTAGATAGCTTAGTCTTGTTTGCTATATGTACCACTTGGCATTTTCCAGGGTGGAATTCCATCAACCAATCAGCTTCCCGCTTCGTCAAGCTGGTTAGGTCTTCTTGTAGTGCTCTACATCTCATATTCCCTTAATAACCCTTTGGGGAAAATGGCATCTGCAAAGAGTCTTGTTGTGGATGCTGTGATGCTTTCTGGCAGGTCGTTAATGAAGGACAACAAAACCAGTAGACCGAGGACTGACCCTTGAGGTACTCCCGATGCAACAGAGGCTTCAAAATTTTTGCAATGACGTTTTCCTCTTGTTTATTCATTTTTACTCCGAGTAACCATGTTTGTTAGGCGACTTTTACAGACGGCACATCTTTAATAGTGCATCGTTGATTTAACAATATCAGTTTCCTGTATTTCTTGATTGTATAAGTAAGGTTTTGGGAGAGCAGGTTACATCTTGTAAATAATAGAAAATGTGTTTTGGTGACGTTCAAGGATAATCTCTTAGCTTTAAACCAATTTATTAATTTTTATCAATTTCACTGTATAGGGTGTCTATATCTCTATGGTTGCCAAAACATTGGTATAATATGCAAATAATATTAGTGATAGGAGGTCACTGGCATGAGGTATATTACTCATATATGATGAACAGAGGGGGAGGGGGGGTCTAAGAACCGAACGTTGAGGTACACTAATTTTCTTATTTCATGAGATGGCTTCATTAAATTGCACAATCAGTAGACTCCGATGGCAGAACAGCAAAATTTCTAACGATGCACTATAAAAGATGTGCCGTCTGTAAAAGTCACATAACTCTGAGTAAAAACGAATAAACGAGAAGAAAACGCCATTGCATAAATCTGTTAAGCGTGCTGCGAAGTGACCTCAAAACAGGATTCGGTACACACAGAACAAGAATTAACCTGCTAAAGCTAAATATTTTTGCCAAAGACAAGACATAGCGGGCAAAGGCAAAGCAGGACTATTTTCTACAGGACTGTTTTCTGTTGTATGGTGTTTCTACTACTACATCCGCAGAATACTATTAAGACCAAAATAGGACGTGCTTACCTATGTTAAGAGAATGTAGCAGAATGACAGTGCACTCAGAAGGTCAAAGGTCGTTGTGACCATCTTACCAACTATTTTTAAATTAGGGTTTGGGTTAACTTCTCAGTACGTATTGTATTATTGTTGGCGAAAATTTGAATTTTCACCAATATATCGATGGGTTCCCTCACACCATCTGCCTGCCTGCCTGCCTGCCTGCCTGCCTGCCTGCCTGCCTGCCTGCCTGCCTGCCTGCCTGCCTGCCTGCATGCATGCTTGCTTGCCGGCCTGCCTGCCTGCCTGTATGTCTGTCTGTCTGCCAGTGTCCAATCCCGGTTAAGGTTATATTTCGGGATCCGTTCACCCGAATGGGACTAAGCTTGGACACATGCTTCATTATTTCTAGTGGATGGGGCACAATGGTATTTATCCCATGAGGTGAAAGGTCAAGGTCACTGTGACCTTGGTGAACAACTCTACTTTTACGGTTAACATCTTTGGCTTAGCTCAACATATCGTCTTATATCTCTGGATCGGTTCACCCGAATCGGAACAAACTTGGAAACCTACTTGTTTATATCAAGTGGATGGAGCGCAATGCCATTGACGTCATGAGATCAAAGTCCAAGGTCAGCGTGACCTTAGTTTAAAAACCTCTACTTTTACGGTTAGGTTTTTGGTTTAGGGCAACATATCGCCTTGTATCTCAGCATGGCTTTGGGTTCATCCTATTAGGACTAAACTTGGCCACATGCTTTTTTTATATTGAGTGGATGGATCACAATCATATTGAGATCATGATGTCAAAGTTCAACGTCAGGGTAATCTTGGCATAAAACTATTTTTATGGTTAAATTTTTAGTTTACACTATTTTTCCTAAACTTGGCCACACACTTCCTTATATCAAGGAGATGGAGCACCGTGATATGGAAGTTATGATGTCAAAGTTCAAGGTCACTCTGAACTTGATATAAAACTCAATTCTTTACAGTGATTTTTGGTTATAAATTTATTCTTGTTCTGTGATCGTTTCATATGTGGTCTAGAATTATTTTGAAATAATGAATTTTGGGAATGTTGCTTTGAATTCGATGTGAAATAGTAATTTTATTTCATTATCGTTGTGGTGAAAATCAATTGAATTTCTTCTTTTTTTTTTTGCTTTCGCATGTACGACAATGTTCTGCGGAATGTAAACATGACAATATTTCCCGATAATCATGCTTGGACATTTGAATGATTACAATTTCGAAAATAGGTAAGAGTTTCGAAATTCCATTTCATTGTTTTCACCCAGTGTTGGATATTACTGATTAACTATCCTCAATAGTTGTAGGCGTGACATATTCAAACACGTTACATTTGTCTTTGGTGGGTTGGGGTGGGGTTAGGGTCGCCATGACTTATGTCAATTTGGAAATAGTATCCCTTGATCCATAGAATGAAATAAGTAGATGGATAATTTTGTTTATGTTCGAATGTAGCAATCCCAGTTCGATAAGATGCCGCGGAATTGTAAAGCATGTGCGTTGGAAAAGGAAAATGCGGCGGTAACGTTCTGAAGGTAGCTCTCTTAATTCTTAGTAGTATTCCGTAATTATTCTGTGTTAAGTTTGTAAATAACGTTAGTACGAAGTTTCATGATATATTGTTCAATTTAATGCAACTATTCCACATTTTCGCCAATTCGAAATCCAATAGAATAATTTGCATGATGTGCCATATTAAGAGATGTAGCAGTATTTTTAGTTAAGTTAAGCTTTGTATGATCAGTTATTGATACCATACTTAATCTTGTTAACACATTGCCCAATGAATAATGGTGGACTACATTTTAGCAGAATTGGATTTGGGACAGCTCCGGTGGGTTAGTTAGAATATATTGTATATGCAATAAGCACATTGTCAATCTGACTAATTCTGCTTCTCTCCTGCGTTTAGATACCAGGTTTCACAATATTGGTATTCACTTAATCGGGGTTGGCTAATGAGTTGGGCTAATCATTGCACATGTGTTAATAGGCAGTTAACCGCTTAAGCTAGTTGAATAAATCATCCACCTAAAGTACCATCAGCCATTGTTGTTTTAGACTGTTCATTTGTCCATTCTAGAAAATTGTACCTCTTTTTTACAATTGAGAAGTCGTCCGTGGAGAGGCGCTAACCTAAATTTCATTTTCGTGTGACAAAAGTAATAGGTTGATTTCTAATCCTACGTAGTCTGACGTTCGTGATCGCATCAATAAAATGAAGGCATCCAGTTTTAAGCTATGGCACGCCTATCGCTAGATAAGCTCCACCCACACTTTTCCCGTACCGGGATCAATTTCCAGAAAACTATACAGGTAAGCTTTTGAATATTCTCAAACTAATTTGACCGGGCACTGTTTTTGCCTATGACAGCAGCAGTTCCCGCTCAAATTAGTTTCAAAATATTCAACAGCGTGTTTATTAAATAGTAAGCCTTTACTATAGTAAAGGCATCCAATTCCTATAACTTGACGGACTATTAAACGTTTATCACAGACTAAATCACGTCATTCATGATGTAATTGATTATGACGTCAGACTATGTGTAAGGCTATTGACTATGACGTCATATGAATGATCGATAAACAGGATTCCGCAATTGATTGGTGGAGGGTTCATGTAGTATATGACTGTTTGCACCCTGTTGTAATGTAGTGTTCATGAGCAACCTTCTTTCTTTGTAAACTCTTGTCTCTAGAAATTTAAGTGGATTTCACAAATTGAGAAGAAGTATAGTTCAATCGATTCGAATAAGCAGAAGTCAGAACTACATTTAGTAGCATTTAGGACACATCATACCGGATTACAGTTAATCAATTTAGAAATACTTAAATGTTATCTAATTATTTTGTTATTGCGTGAATTAATTATTATGAATGCCATTGGAGATATTGCATCAATTATCAAACTTTTTCAATTAGATAGCATGGGAATTGAGTCTGTTATGTACTGTGGATATTATTGGTATAAATAATCAGTATCATCCTAAATCATTTTGGGCATCGGTTAGCTTTTAGTCATTGGGATAAATTGAATTAGAATTTTCGCAAATATACCGATGGTTCCGTTCGTCTGTCTGTCTGTCTGTCTGTCTGTCTGTCTGTCTGTCTGTCTGTCTGTCTGTCTGTCTGTCTGTCTGTCTGCCTGCCTGCCTGCCTGCCTGCCTGCCCGCCCGCCCGCCCGCCCGCCCGCCCGCCCGCCCGCCCGCCCGCCCGCCCGCCCGCCCGCCTGCCTGTTTGTCGACATCCCAACTCGGTTAACTTTACATCTCACGGTTTCAGCATATTGGGACTAAACTGTGCCACATCCTTCATTATATCAACCGGATGGAACACAATGATTTACGGTCACGAGGTCAAAGTACCAGGTCACTGTGACCTCGATATAAAACTCTGCTTGTTACGGTTGTTTTGCGTTTAGCTCAACATATAGCCGTATATCTCGGCATATCTTCCATCCGATTAGGACTAAACTTAGACACCTACATTCCGCTGATATCAATGGGGTGGAGCACAATGATAGTGAGGTCATGTTGTCAAAGCTCAATGGCGCTGTGATCTTGGTATAAAAATCAGTATTTTACGGTTGAGGTTTTGCGCTTAGCTCGACATATCGTCTTATATCTTGGCATGGCTTCACACTATAGGGACTAAACTTGGACACACGATTACATATATCAACCTTGTTGAGCACAATGATATTGGAGCCAAAGGTTAAGGCCGCCGAGAACTTGTTATATACTCTATTGTTTCCGGTTAAGTCTTTGTTCAACATATCGTTGTATAACTAAGAGTTGGTTCAGCCTATTGCTACTAAACTCGGGCACCTGGTTACGTATAACAACCAGATGCATCACAGTCCAGTTGAGGTCATGAGGTTAAAGGTCAAGTTTATATTTCAAGATTGGTTCATGCTATATGAATTTAACTTGTTCACATGTTTAGCTATAAGAAGTACACTGATATTGAGATCAGAGGTCACGGTCATTGTAACATGTTAACGGACAGACGGATGGCATACTTTGCATGCAGACAGGCAGGTACGCATGTAGGCAGACAGACAAGCAGGCAGGCAGGTTGCCTAAATATGCGTTACATCAGAACTTACTTCGCTATACCTCGCGTTAACACGTCTTACATCCAGGATCCGTTCAGGATAACCAATTCGATTCTGAATCACTGCTAACTGGAAAGAAGAAACGTTTAATAGTGTCTAATTAGGAGATTCCTATGTTGTCGCTGTCATTGTCATTGTCGTTGTCGTCACAATTGTTATCATCGGCGGCGGCGGAGTTGTTGTTGTCGTTGCCGGCGGTGCCCGCGATGGCGTCGCTGGAAGTGGTGGCAGAAGCAGCACTGTCGGCGGTTGCCGCAGCATCTTAGTCATAGTCGTCGTCGTTCGTAGCGTCGGCGGTAGTAATGGGAGAGTGTGGTGGTGATGGTGGTTGTAGTGCTTGACGTGGTGGTAATTATGGTGGTGGTTGTTGTCTGGTGGTGATTCCAGTGGTTGTGGCCGGTCATGCGGTTAGTGGTGGTGGTGCAATAACAACGACAACGACATCGACAACAACAGATAACTGGCCTACTCATAATGCAGTTGGATATCCGGATAATTGCTCGTATACCTTTTCTCTGGCATACGTTTGTGTGACATTATCCATCCAAGTGGCGTCGCGTATTATGCTGTCAAATGATATGCGCAGATCACTGATAATTGCAAGTACCTAAAACACACAGAGTAACGGAATTTCTTTTTTATATTCTGACATTGGCAAATGATATCTGTTGAATAGATGGGTTGTGGGTGCTGGAGTTGATATGTTGGCCTACTAGCTCAAAATGTTAGGTGCCATCTTGTGTGCATTTAACTGTTATATTTCAATAGTCCAGAGGCGTACGAAAAAATTGTGCACTTTGTGATGAAAGTATGGAATTTTGCACACAGTTACTATGGCCCATAACAGTTTATTTCAAAAATGGACCCCAACCGGATTTGACCTGTCAGCGCTGTGGCGGACATTTTGAAAAATCGTCACCATAGAGATTTTCAATCTCTCATATCTCTGTTAATAATTGAGATAGGAACTTAATTTTGGTGTCTATACCCATGTTTTCTTGGTCAAGGAATCCAAATATAGCACAATCATCAAAATATCTTGTGTCAGCCATTTTGTTTTCCAATATGGATGCCATTTTACGTTAGAATTTATAGTTTTCATAATGATATAGACTTCATTTTTGTCTCTGCACCAATGTTTTCATGGCCAATGATTCCGATAATAACAATATTTTTCATGTATTCTTTGTAGATTCTTATTCTACAACGGTTTCCATTTATCATCAGCATGGTCTGATTCATTACCATAGCGTAGTCCATAACTCAGATATTCCACTGCTCTACTCACTGTTCTGTTATATGTATGCTAAGTCTTTTAGGGACAATAAATGAAATATCCTAAACCTTTCATTATTATATTAATGTATATTTTCTCTTTCTTTATCTTAAGATTCAAGTAGCTATAGTAGCAGTGACATTGGAATTATTGACCCTCGCCCTACTGTGTCAGCTATAGATTGGATTAACTGTTTTCTGTGTGAACAAGTAACAGATGAAAAATTGACATGTCCCTAGGATCATGCAATTGGTGGTGCTGGATACAAAACACTAGCTACATGTAAGAATCTTCCCAACTTCTATAAACTTCGTCAGTTGCCATCCTCGGTAAAACTGGATGGTCTTCATGATGGTAATGGGCCACATTCAAACAAAGGCATGCAAAGTATCATATAAAATATAGTGAGAAAAATCTTCAACGTGCAACGGAATGCACGAGTACTGATGAGATACTGCTGGTTCCTCAGTCTACACGACAGAACAGGGCTTCCACTAGTGGAAGTCCGGGAGTCCTATACTCCCAAAGTTAATGTTTGGACGCTCCAAAAACATACCAATACTTCCTCTTTTTTGGCCCTGGCATCTCTAAAGACAATGTTGCTAACCAAATTACATGTATTTGAACAATTTTAGACTTCCATGTTTCTTGCTTGGACTCCCAATAGCATTACCCAGGAAGTCCCGGACTTCCGGTGTTTAGACATTAGTGGAAGCCCTGCGACAGAAGATATCAGAAACAAACCCATTCAGATACAAACTGTCTCTCCTGCAACCAACCGGGGACATCAAATTATTTCCCACTGGCGATCTTGATGCAAAGGTGCAGCAATGTGCCATTACTGTTCAAGATCAGTATTTATTAGCTAGGCTGAGTAGAGGTGATTTCTTAGCTATAGAGATGAAATATCATCTCTATAACAGAGATCCTGCTCAGTCAAACACATCACAGAGGCGCACTACACAAGATACAGTCAAGCTCATTGCCTTTGCAGAACTACTCTCCTACATGCACGAAATCTGTCATAGTGACGAGGCAACACCAGTATTCCAACTCTCAGAACTAAAGAAACTGTACACGTCCAGGCTATATCAGCTAAAAGAGGATGCACCATCACATATCCATGCGACCAAATTCAAGAATAGGATACTTGGATACTTCCCCGAGTTAGAGAAACACAGCGAGGGTCGTGATATTATATTAATACAAAGTGCTGGCAAATGTATTGGGAAAATGTGTGACAGTCATTATGTCACGTGTTACCAATATTATCTGTCGTGAAATGTTCAACAATGAATGCCCATCATTTGATGGTACGTTCACAGGTGATAGCCAGCACGGGTCAGTACCTTCATCACTGCTAACATTTGTTATCATGGTACTCCATGGTACCAGCATACAAAACGAAGTAAATTATCGAGCACCAGACACACTGTCTCTCTCACAGCTGTTACCGTATAACTCTGTTGCCCATCTGAAAACAGATCCAACAGATAGTCAGATACTAGACATAGCCAAGATCGTGAACCTCCGCTGCTTCTGTTCATTGGAGCATATGTGCATTCCACGGCGAGATCAAAGGATATGATTGACATGCTTTACAAGATGGGACTTTCTGTAACATATGATCGCGTTCTCCGTATGTCTACTGATCTGGCAAACTCTGCTATTAACTACTTCGAATTAATAGGAGCTGTTTGTCCAAAATCAGTCAATATTGGCATCTCCGCAACGTCAGCAGTAGACAACATAGATCACGACCCTATATCAGCTAGTGCATAAATCTCATTCCATGGGTCTGGTATTTCCCCTTTCCACCATCCAGATGTTCATCATGTCGGCATTGAACAACCCTGTTCCCCACTTGCCAAGTCTAACTGCCTGATTGCCAAAGTTCCAAACGACTACACCTTGCTACCATCAGTTGTGGATATCAAGAATCCACCTATTCCAGAGATAATTTATCTCAAGAAACTGGATTCAATGGTTAGTCTATCATCAATGCACCACAAGACCATAACAACTCAAATGAGGAGCAACGCAAAGGACAGAAAGTGTGTATCATGGGCCGCTTACCATGCTAACCATCAAAGTGAGAATAATAGTCAGCCATCAATCAGTACACTGCTGCCATTATTCCCCGATGAATCTAAGACAGTTGCCATAATAACACATTCAATGGATGTCGTGAGGAAAGCTGTTAATAGCCGCAACCAAGGTCAAACACATATCATAATCATGTGAATGGAGATGGTCTGACACTAACATGAAAGACCCGTATGTGGTGATGTTTGGTGGGCTTCATATCAATATGACATTAATGAAATGCTTGGGAAACCTACTTGGCGGGAGTGTCTTGACATCAGCTATATCACAGGCTGAAATAGCTAATCCTGGTACAGCATATAGCTTTCATAAATTTTCTCATGTAAAGAAGACAGCAAGAGGCCACCGAGTGACAGCCTGTGCACAAAGTCTACAAACTCCGACAAGACGCTTACACAGAAGATCTGACTAATGTATCTCAAGACGTATGGTCCACTGAACGAAGAGCATAAGTGCACAGTTCAAATTCTGGGAACTAAACGTGAATACTGAGTTAACCATTTTGACATGGGACAGAGCCATCCATGAAGGAAATTTTCCCTCCCTTGTATGCTGAGACCATATCTGGTCTGCAGTGGATCTTTCATGCATTCATTACCATTATGCACGATCAGTAGCAGCACACGTACATCTACGGGACATGTTAACACTGTATGCGCATTAAACGAAATCCCGAGAGCAGAAGCAGTTGAAATCCCTGAAACGTGATCGCACCCTATTTTCTACCCTATATATTGTCTGTCAAGTACGACAAAGTAACATGGCAGAATTCTTCTCACATGCGAATCAGTCATATCCACCTTCCCTATTTGATCATGGACCCATGCGGCGTGGGATAAAGGCTGATCTCTTGGTATGTGTTGAAGATGTTGTACCACATCATGACACAGTAAACCTAAACGATGCCGAGATGATTATCCTACATGGTTCTGTGATTATCAACATGATCAAACCAAATGCATCTGAATCATTCGATGATTATTTAACGAAAGTAATAGTGTTGCGGGTTGATCTAGTGTTTGATATCTACAGGAAAGGCAACCTGAAGGTGGGTACATGATAGAAGAGGGGTAACTCGAAGGGGTGTTGAAGAGAAGAATAATGTGCCAAGTAACTGACAGGAGTTTCTCCTTGAAAATGAAAACAAGTCAGAGCTATTCCGTCATATCAGTGAACGTGTTGTGAATGAAGACTTCCCTGGAATGGCCATCATTACCCATGGAGAGAAAGTGTTGTCGTCGGCATATCGTGATCTTGCAGGAGTGATAGATTGTACACATGAGGAGGCGGACACAAGGATGTTCATGCATGCCTTGGATGGAGCTCAACATGGTATGAAGAAGATACTTCTAAGAACTGTAGATACAGATGCTGTAGTCATAAGTATAAGTTTGGCCCTAAAGATTGGTTGCGAGTGTTTATGGTTGGGTTTTAGTACGGACAACACATTTCGGTACCTCGATGCAACAGCCACGGCTCAAGCACTTGATGATGATAAATGCATGGCACTTCCTGTATTCCACTCCTTGACGGCATGTGATGTAACATCTTCATTTACTGGGATAAGAAAATGTACGGCCTGGTCTGCATGGAATGTCTTCGATGTCTTCCACACAAGATCTATAAACACTGACTGAGATGCCAACCACAGATATTGCATTGCATGTTCTTTCAACAATTGGGCGATTAGTGATCATCATGTATGAGTGTGGGAACCCTGAGAGTATCGTGAATAGTAAAAGGCAGATTTTGTTCACCCAGAAAGGCAGGGCGACTGAAAACAGTCCGCCAATACAAGACACACTAGCCCAACATCTATTTGCGAGTAGGGTATAAAGTAGGCCATGTATGGGGTCAAGCATTGGTCAAAGCACCAATACTGCCAAGTCAAGCAGACTGTGTGGAATTCGGAGATGCCCAGGGAACAATGGAAGATAAAATGTATGAGTCTTCCTCCCGGTAGTCAAGCATGCCGTACAATCATCACATGTGGATGCATCAAGGGATCTAGAAAACAGTGCGAGAAAGCAGAATTGGCATGTACTAGTGTTGTTCCTAGGGGAGCCGTGGTGCCATTTTCCCACCTTAAAATACAAATGTCCCCTCTGATTTAACATCTCCCTATTTACTTATAATAGAAAGGGTGACCAGAACAAATTGTCCCCTTGAACTGTCTGACTGGCACTATGCAAATGTGGGGATGTGAATAAACATATCTTGCATGCCAACATGTGAGTCAAATAGTCAGTAATATGTAGAGAGTTGCTTATTAGGATAGTTTTATCAAAGATTTTTCATGGATATAGTTCACGGAACTATGAATAATTCAAGGAACAAACTACGGTCAGTTGTAGATTTATTGTTGACGAATACCATTCCTGGTATAATAAATGATTCAGTATCATTTCCAGTTTATTTTCCTCTTTTTAAAATCAAGTCTAATTCATTATTTCGAGTCGAAATATTAAAAACACTTTTTGCGCAAACGGTGGTCATATTTGAAAACAAAGTGACTGACACAATATAATTTGAAGATTACGCCATATTTGGGTGCTTTAACCCTGATTCGACTCTAGATAGGGCTTACGCCTCTGGACTACAATGCGTTATGTTGCTGAGATGTTTATGTGTGTACGGGTGCGTGTGATTTCTTACATCTTGTTTGGATGTTGCATGAAAATGAGCTTTAACATAGGCGTTTGATATTGCATCTTCCATGAAGTCTGTGGATTCAGCAACACACGTGCGCCATCGGGGAGATGCGGAAGGACGACCTGATCGTCTCTGAAAACAACACGTATAATAGCGTATAATAGTAATCGGAAACAGGTCGCCGAATTTCGAATTCAATGACCAATATTACTAACTCACGATTGCAATATATTATAAGTAGCCACTGGCTGACAGAGACGGTTTTTCCCAATCATTATTCATCTCATGGCAATTTTCCGTGAAATAATGGTAACAATCACTTTTTATGATCTGACCATTTATGCTAGTCGAGATAAGTTAATCTTATTCCAGGCATCGCTTCGAATTTAAGAGCACATTTCATCAGATGTACATGATATTATGGTACTTAATCCCTCTGGTGGCAACAGCGCATTAAAATACTCAAAATGATACCTATATCAATTAACTCGTTAAAGTTCTAGATATCTCAAAGAAACTTGCAATTCTCACTCAGTAAATGTCCATTTAGAGAAGACAATGCGTGTAAATTTGCCACAGAAATTTACAAAAATAACTTTCTTTTTGCCACATGTTTTACTCAGCTTGATCAGAAAATTCAACTTTTAGCGATGAGTTGCGAAAATGACACCTGTAGTGCTCTTGAGTGCTGTACATTTGCGAGCCAAGAGAAGACTATTTGTGAAAGTTTACCACTGGAATGACTGGCTCGGTTACCGAGCCAGTCATTCCAGTGATAAACTTTCACAAATTGTCTTCTCTTGGCCTGCAAATGTACAGCACTCAAGAGCACTACAGGTGTCATTTTGCAGGTTTAACCATTATAAGATTAAGCTGAAACAAGGGGGTTTAAGTCTTGAGACACGCAATATACGGGCAGGATGAGGCATACACACACTACCATCGAAAACACACGGCCAACCATTGAGGCACACACCACACGCACCAGGGAAGTAATGTGCACACACGCACGCACACATATACGCACGCACGAATTAACGCGCGATGCGCTAACGTAGAGCCTAGATATGCATTCGTGAGTCAATGAATATGCCATTACCACAGAGACGCATGCCTTCATCCAATACTCTCTTGCCTGTATGGACATATAGGCTGCATGTTTCAACGGTCCCAGCTGTACAGTTTGTCCTATGGGTATGCGTCATATGTTGGTCCATGACGTGAATACCAAACTCAGTATTCTATTCTAATCAATGAATGGATCCACTTTTAGATATACCTCGTCCATCTCTAGCTACACTCTGCACATATTTGGTTCTATTTTATATACTTTGAATCCTGAATTTACAGAATCCCAAATTCATTATAACTATACACCTAACCTGTTGAATATTTTGAAACTAATTTGAGTCGGGGTTGTGCCCGGCCAAATGATTTTCAAAATATTTAGTAAAAACATAAAATTCGTACATGGCGGAGTATTTCTGTCAGTTATGATTGTGACGTCAGCCTACTTGTGACGTAATTGTACATGACGTCATTTACTTGATTTACATATTCGGATTCATCTAGTATGTGCTTGTATACGAAACAAGGGCAATGTGGTATGCCATGCAGCTAGCGTCAACATTGCTGCACATATTTTCTTGTTTAATACTCACTCTGGAATAGTCAGACACAATCTTGCGAAATTCTTCAGATAACCAAAGCGCACCAAATCGAATGACGCGTAATGTTACATAGTCCATAAGTGTCCTAGATAAATTGAAATATCGAAATATATGTTTAACGAAAGCTAGACGGTTACGCATGGTTCATTTTGGAGATCAGAAGACACCGCGCCCCTAATGGGACATGGAAGACGTCGATAAGTACGTCACGAACGCATATTTGAAAACGGTCTATGCGTTGGTATACAAATTGTATATCTTTACTATTTAATAAATATTTTGTAACTTATGTTATTTTGTAACTAATTTGGCTGGGTACTGTTGCTACCTATGGCAGCAACAGCGCCCGTTCAAATTAGTTTGAAAATATTCAACAACTTCCCTGTATAGTTTTCAGGAAATTGATAGTTAATGCATTCGGGGATCGATCAATCCCAACACGGCGAGGTGTGGGTGGAGCTTAGCGAGTGATTGGCGGGGCATAGCTAAAAATGGAAAGGTCCATTTTGTCCTCAACCGTCTCCACTGTGTATTGTCCCCCGCGTGCATCCTGGGCGCGTTTCTATGTATGTTCTTTCACATCCTTACTATTCCTCTGGGGTCTGATCGCAAAACACTTCGCAAGTTGATGCTGTGGCGTCCTATGTTTGCAAGCACTTATCACTGCAAATTCCAGGGGCCGTATTCACGAAAGGGCGTAACTTACGCAGGGCATAACTACCTTGGAGAATATGACGCCATAATATTAAATGACGTACGAACATATATGACGTCATAATGACTCCAAGGTATTTATGCCAGGCGTAAGTTACGCCCTTTCGTGAATACGGCCCCTGTACTTTCTGAGCAGGTGTATTGTCTGGCATTCGAGGAACATTCCCTAACATAGACTATCGCCGTGGCGCTACCCTCACAGATAGTTTGTGTGTGTTGCGTACTTTGTCGAGTGCTGAATTTAATATTAGCCTGTGTGGCCAGCGATGATACCGGTATGTAATGACTCGCAGATGTTTTTGCAATGGCTCGCGGATGTTTTCCGAGACATGCATCAGGTTTGTTCAGAAGGATTTTGGAGCTGTCCAGCTGTTGCAATTGCATAGCATTTTGGAAACAAATGTACGATTATATTATTGCGTCATTGCTTTCATGGGGATTTTAGAGCCACGAAATTTTATGCCAGTGTTGTCACGCATTTATATTAGGATGTGATACCTTACTACTACTTTACTAGAATAGAATAGAACAGAGGATAGAATAGAATGTTCCCATTATGATTGGCTGCTCAAGTGATAACTTTGAGTATCGACAATACAAATACATGTAATATAGTTGATTGAGAGGAGAACAATACTAGTGAAGACAGTGAACACAGACACGCAAAGTCACTACCACTATACCACTGTCTATAAAAGCCACTACCACTACATCACTGTCTATAAAAGCTACTACCACTATACCACTGTCTATAAAAGCCACTGCCAATATACCACTGCCTATAAAAGCCACTACCACTATACCACTGTCTATAAAAGCCACTGCCCCTATACCACTGTCTATAAAAGCCACTACCACTATACCACTGTCTATAAAAGCCACTGCCACTATACCACTGTCTATAAAAGCCACTGCCACTATACCACTGTCTATAAAAGCCACTGCCTCTATACCACATATGTGGTATGTATGTTATAAAATATTGGCTACATCCAACAGTTTGCAGTGTAGAGATTTAACGTGCATACTTAGTTTAAATTGGATACCGTAATGTACAACAGCATCCAGATCTTTGATACAAGAATATATGCATCTTTCTTTTGTATTCGCATTTGTCTTGATGCGATGCAAATAACCAATCATTTGTTCTGTCCTTTCATATAAATCCAACTTGACATGGATTATTAAGTTGTTCATTATTAAAATATATTTCTAATCTATTGTTTATTACAAAAGCATAGCTTAGAGATATTTGAAATAATGGAGGGAAGCCCATCAGTATAATTATTAGTTATTTTACATAATTCTAGTGAAAATGTTGTTTAATAGTTTACATACTGTGTCAATTTATCATTCACTTTCAATGGCGCCTTTAGAATATTATCATAGAGATTGATCAATTTTCTTGTACATGTCGTCTGAAGAAAAGCATCTCTTACCTGGGGGACGTATTTGTCAAAAGAGGAATT